>BMAV01009219.1:0-74289 GCA_019973955.1 Trichonephila inaurata madagascariensis | reverse complement strand
GTCGTTTTTTTGCACTAACAACGACCCAAATATGAATCCAATCTTGAGCCCTTCCCTGAGATGATTTTAAAAGTAAGCACATGACAGAATTGGGTTTTAAAACTGTATGTTATTCTCAATAGACTCGATAAACCGAATGTTCTCTGACCCAAAAGTACATTTCAGGTAGAACAGTACTTCCACCTACAACCAACCCAGAATTAACGTTCCCATTGCGACATAGCCATCCTGTAGATATGCTTTTGGTTCCCGCTAAGGGGGGTTTAAAAATGATGAGACAAAAGTTTTTAATACAATTTTTATTAAGAAAAACATATTACTTTTTCTAATTAACAATTTTAATTAAAGTGAGAGTTAACACCCAAAAACCCTTGTTTTTTGTCAGATCACGCAACAGACCCTTTTTAATTTTAAATTATGATAAAAAATGATTCAACTACCTATATAAATATTACCTTTTGCAGATCTCCTTCCTTCACCAAAAAGAAAATATCTATAAATTCACTTTATACGAATTCCAACTTCTTTATATAGGACTTCTTTTCCCTTTCCCAAAAATTGGACTGCCTTGATCTGCAAGACCACACTAAGCTATTCTAAACTTGCCGCGCATATCTTATCATCAAAGCTTCACCAAAAAGATATCCATTTACATTTTGATCCGTTTCTTTTTTTGGTATTGGGTTGGAAAGGTTTTCTTAATCGTGGCCGTAAAAAGAACATAGGAGTTATGTTAGCAGAAGGACGCGAGAGACGTCAAAGGGACCGTAGAAAATTGAGGAAAATTTCGTGAGGGATAGGATGCAAAGGGGACAAAATATTGTAAAGGTTAAAGATCAACCTAAAGGGGGTATCGACAAGAGAAACAATTAAGCTTTCCCCGATATTTTATATCACCCGTAGAACTTCCCCACTTTCCCTATTTTATTAAATAACACATTTTTTAAAAAGGGTATGGGACACAGGAGGAAAATCATTTATATCAAGAAAATATAGAAAATATTTTTTTAAAATTAAAAAAACCGAGCCCCGGTAATAACAGCACGGGGGGAAATGCCAAAAAATGGGGGTCGTAAATTTAAAAATTTGACGCAATTCGAAAGAAATTGCCATTTCATTTTTGAGGGGTTTAGAATACCCATGTATTCTTTTGGGATAGATTTTATAAGAGGGTCAAAAAATCTATTAGATTTTGATCAGAAATCGTTGAAAATTCAAAATTCGCTGGTTAAAGATATGGGAAATAAAGGGGAATTTACACGTTAATGGGGCAGAAATGGTAAATATTGGGTAAAAATTTTTTTCCGAAAAGCATAGGAAAGTATAAATTGGGGAAAAATTTTTGTGCCATAATCAAGGATTTAGTACTTCTTGCGGGGAAAAAAAAACAGAACAGAAAAAAAGACCCAGAATTTGGTCATATCTATAGATATTTAGAAAACCCCGGGAAAAAACCGGTTTAAAGCAACGATATTTAGTTTGGGCCCGATTTCCGTTTAATTGAAGGATTGTTATTTTATCGAAACACGCAACGTCATTAGGGGAAATGCGGGATACATTAAATCTTTGGGAATGAAATAATGAGAAATTTCATGACAAGCCAATTGCTGGACACTTAGGCAGATTTAAAACGTATAAAAAAAAAGGGGACGTTTGTTATTTCCCGTACATGAAAAATTCATTGATCAATATTTTTAACCCATATTGCCGTTAATAACTATAAAAAAGGGTTACCAGCTGGTCGATTAAACCCAATTATATCGAATTATCCAATGAGAAGTGACGAAGTTCCCCATCCATATGAGAATAAGACGTAACCGCTATATTTTAGAAATAACCGATCATTTCAGCAAATGGGCTGAAATTAATTTTAAAAGGCCTCATCTCGTATAATAGATAGTTTCTTTACGCGATGGGCCCAAAAAAAATTAAAAGTGAAATTTCCCCCAATTTTTTCCAAAATTTTTTTGGTTTTTAAAGGGAAAAGATTAGCATAAGGCGTAAGACTGTTGCATATCGACCAAACCGGACTAAAAGATTAATCGAGATATAGTAAAATGACAAATTATGTTAATGATCAACACGATACTTGGGATCAATTTTACTGATTTGTTTACGCTATTCGAGGCGGAATAAACAACAAAAAAAATCACCGGGAATTATTTTTAGGTCAAAAATTGATTCACCATTTCAAAAACTAGTTATGATCACGGAAAGTTCAAAATTCAAAATACAAAATATTGAAAAGAGCTTTAAGGAAGGGCAAAGAAAAAAAATTTAAAACGGGAAATGGGGGAAAAATATTAAAATAGACGTAGAAAAGACAAAAAAAATAAAGGTAAATGATTGGGTCTTATTAAAACACCCCCTGTAAGTTCAGCAGCCAACAAATTTTGGCAAATTTAAACAAAAATTTGAAGGACCATAGAGTATTGGGTTAAAAAAATTACAATAATATTGTAATATGGAAATCGGGAAAAAAAATTAACAGTTAACGTAAATCAAAAAAGAATATATCGTCATAGGAAATGGACGAGGTCAAATTAGGAACAGGTACCCAAAATATATAAGATCAAGTCAGGAAACTCGTATTTTGGAAAAAAGTACATAAAAAGGATTAAATGAGCCCAAATAGGGGAAAAAAAATCAGGGGTGAAACGTTTTAAGGGGCAAAAGGGAAATAAAATAATATAAAAATACAGAGAGGCCCCATAAAACACAAATCACTGGTCAGATCGTTTCCTAGTTCATTTAGTGAAAGTAAAAGAAAAAGAACAAGGTTTAATGGGGTATTAAAAGATCAGGAAAAAGGGGAAAGGGGGACCACAAAGAAAGTGGCAAAAAAAGGGATCCAAAATATAAAAAAAAAGAATTTTTTCATCCGTACTATTTTTTAGAAATAGAAAAAGAACAGAAGAAAAAGAACCCGATGAACCAAAAATACAACCCAAGGCCACGACGGAGAACAGAACAAGAACACCGACCGCCAAGGGGGACAAAGGGGGAAAACAAAAAAGGGACGAGGGGGAACAAACCCTCAAAAAGCAAAAAAAAAAAATTCCAGTGAAACCGAGGAAAGAAAAAAGGTAGCACCTCATCGGGGCGTAATGGTGGGAGAAACCCTATAAAATCAGGTTGTATTGTTTATTTTTTTTGATCTTCCAAAAGTGGTCGGAAAAATTATTGCAAAGAAAGAAGTCTCGGCGGTGCTTAAAAATTTTAAAAAAAAAGTCAACCTCAATGAGTGTTTATTTATTTTTGGAACTTTTGACTTGTTAAAAAATTTTTTTTTGGAGAAAACATTTGTAATTGCACATTTGTTTGTTTAGACTTCGTAGATGGAAAAACCCTTTTGGGTTTTTTGTTATAATAGTTTTTGAAAAATGTTTTAAGTATAATATGTTTTTATATATATATGTTGTTGTATTGTTAAGTATTATGAGGCATCTGGTTAGGGGAAACGCGGCGTAAGGGCACTAACAAAATAAACGTGGCCTATTTGGGGGGTTTTTTGAACCAGATGTGGGGGTGGAGATGAAAATTTTTGTGATATACAAAAATATATAAGAATAAAAAAATTTTGAAATTGATTGATATTATGTAAAAAATAGAAACAGTGACTCAGAAAGTTTTATTTTAGGGGAGACAGACCCGAAAATTATAAATTAACAAGAAAGGGAGCGGGAAAACCCGCTCCATAGGCAGAATGATAAAGATGAAAAGTTTGGGTCTGGCACCAGAAAATTTTTTTTTAAAATTTAAATATAGTTATTTTTAAATGATTGTATGTGAAAAATGAGTGGGGATGTTAAACAGTAATTATTAATGTTCCTAGTTATTGGAGTAAAAATTTATTGTCAGAGTTTAAATTTAAATTGAATATTAAATTTAATTCTAAGATAGTAATGAAAATTAAAGTAAAGATAAATATTGGAAATTATAAAAGTTAAAATGGGGTTTAAGATTAAAATTTAAATAAAACTCAGAAAGCAAAAAATTAGAAATAGAGATTTAGACACGAAATTTTATTAAGGGCTTGAGAACCCTTTAAAGAAAATCACTTTTTTTCTTCTTGGGGGGTTGTGACGTCTCTCGCGTCCTTCTGCAAACATAACTCTATGTTTTTTGCCCCACGATTAATGGAAAAACCCTTTCCCAAACCCCAATACCAAGAAGATAAACGAAGATAAATGTAAATGAGATATACTTTAAAAAGGATGGGCTTTGATGATAAAGCGCGGCAAGTTTGAATAGCTTAGTGTGGAATCTTTCAGATCAAGAGTTAGCTGTCCATACTTTGGAAGTAATAAAGTTCATTATAAAGAAGTTGGAATCGTCGTATAAAAAGATACATTATAGATATTACTGAATCGTTGAAGGAAGGAATCTCCCAAAAGGAAAATTTTTTTGGTATGGGAAATTAGATGAATCTTTTTATTTATTAAAATTTAAAGATAAATGTTCTGTTGCGTGATCTGACTTGAATACTGGGTTTTAAATTTGGGGTTTAACTCCTTTAAATAAAGTTGTCAATTAAATTAATAATATAAGTTATTTTTAAAAAAAAGTTGTATTAAGAACCAACATGTCTCATCATTTTGATAATCCCACACCCTACTTACGGGGACCCCGGAACGACTTAGTCATCATGGATGGGATGTCGCGTCTTGGTCCAAGTACATGTAGGTGGTTTGGGTTGGCTCCAATCACAAAGTCCCATCCTTGGTCTTCCCTTTTGCAAGTAGTTTTTTATTAAATGAAATTTTAAAAATTTTAAAATCAGGACAGGAACCAATCGTGTCATTTCCTTTCCCCTCATTTGTCCTCTAGGGGGATTCTACACTTTTCAAAGTAAACATCTTGGTAGGTGAACGATTGTAAACTGTCGACTCGGCCGAATTTCCACTGGCTGTTGTCAAAGGGTTCCAAAAAAAGAATTCGATTCGGGAAACCATCGACTCTGATAGCGCATCACTGGATCCCAACCCCAAAAAATCCAAATTTTGGGCTGGTCATGGTATGAAAAAATATTCAAGGATAGCTTATGAAAAAATAGTTTTAATTTTAATTAATCTAGAGCCATCCACTCTATCCTTGAGGAAAAAAATCATTCAAATATTATATTAAAAAAAAAAAATTTTAAAATAAAATTATATTAAAAATATATATATATATATATATTAATAAATAATTTTAAAAAATTTTTGGGTTTAATTTTCTTCAACAAGTTTGGGTTAAAATTTTTTCAACAATTTTTGGTTTAAATTTTTTTTATTGTTTTTTTGTGTATATAAAAAGGTATATAAGGTCAGTGGAATTCATTTATTTAGCCCTTTCCTCAAGTACGGTATGCTTTTTAAAAGGAAGATTTTTTTTAAATCCTTTTCATGATCCCTGGGTTCAATTTTTTTTCCCGATTGTCTCATTTATGCTGAATCTCTGGACGATGACGGTCAAGTTTATCTTTCTCAATTCTGGAGCCTTCCCGCGAAAATTTTTACCCGTTTTCATTTGCCGGGACGGTGTTTTCGGCAAAATTTTATTTGATGGGTTCAAGCGTTCCCTGGAAATAATTCCAAATTTTTCCCCGGTCGCCTCTGTCTGAGAATGTACTGCCCTGTCCATTGGGAAACCATGATGTTACCCATGTCAAAAAAAGCCATGTGTTTTTAATCACGAAAAAGGGGTTTTCGCCTTATTCTTTTAAAAAGGAAAAAAAAGAACATGTCAAAAGGTATCATCAATTTGAAAATGATCCTCGGTGGAGGTGTGAAACTCAATGCGAGTGTCGAATTGAAGTATTATTACGACCAACCCTTGTTGAGTTGCAGATGCCCCCTACATTTACAGTGGAGGGTGATGGAATCATTAGCTTTCCCGAATTGCAAGAAAGTTTCAAGGACGTGGAAGAGAATTTCAGAGGAGAGAGGCGGAACTGAGGGAAAATGAGAAAGTGTTTGATCCCAAAGGTTTACTATTTCCTTATTTGCACTATGGCGTATGGACGTAAACCGAAAAAATTAGAACTATTACTACGCGAACGATCCAGAAACAAATGTGAATATGTAAGATGTTGATTGAAAAAATGTTGACTAAAAAAGTTATTATTAGCAAAGGTGGGAAAGAATCAAAAGTATACCTTTGAAAAATTCAGCAAAGGTCCAAGAGAATTTGATAAAAAAAATTATTATTTAATAATAAATATATATATATATATATATATATACATTTATTTATTTTTTAATTATTAAATAATAATTTTTTTAATCAAATTCTCTTTTGGATGCTATAGTACGAACGTATGGCCCTGATTCACTTACTCACCCCTTTCCTAACTGCAAAATTGCCAGCACAAGCATCAAGTCTACCAGTACAAAACATCAAGTCACAAAACATCAGTCATCATGTTTCCTGTCGAAGAACTACAATATGCTGGTTTTGCTCATTACCAGTGTGTTTTATTCCGATGGATGTCCGTTTCCTGCAGAAGTGGCCTTTGACCACTCCATTAGGGACATCAAGCAATACAAAACGCTTCCATGAATTTGTCCGATTTAACTTTTTAATCACTCTGATTTGATTCTGAACCAATATTATTCGGATACAAGACGATATCGTGTTATCTCAAACCTGCCCCAGAGAGGGACGGTGAAATAGTCTTACGCCAACGGCCGTTTGTACAGGATGTACAACGACATATTTCAAAATTTGGCCGCGTACCATCCCAAAGCGAGCATCGTGTACGTATACGGAGCTCAACAAAAAGCCTTGTTTAAAGATTTTTGTTATTTGCCCGTGGTGGATGTGTTGGAGTCGCCCTGTTTCAAGAACATTCCCGAACCCAAAAATTCCAAAAGGAGTATTTTGAATGGACATCACCCAATGTCCACGATCAAAAACTACCCCTCGCTTTGCAGTTTTAACAAGAGCCTACGGATGCATGAACTGTGTAAGATAAAAATGGCTACGTTTGAAGAAAATGTTTCTTCGGAGGTAGAAGAAAAATAATGTCATCATGGAATAAAATTATTTAAAAAGTCTCAAAGTCTCTATATTTGTCAAAAGTCAAGTGCTAGAAATCTAGAAGCTAATGTTGATTATTCAAAGGTAATGTTGATTATTCAAAGCTAATGTTGATTATTCAAAGCTAATGTTGATTAAAAAATTTCAAAGCTAATGTTTATTCAAAAAATTTTCAAAGGGTTAATGTTGATTATAAAAATTTTTAAATCTAATGTTGATTATTCAAAGCTAATGTTGATTAAAGAAATTTCAATGCTAATGTTGTGATTCAAAAAATTTCAAAGCTAATGTTGATTCAAAAAATTTTCAAGGGCTAATGATGTTGATTCAAAGAAAGTTTAAAAGCAAATTAAGCTATGTTGATTAAAAATTTCAAAGCTAATGTTGATTTATAAAATTTCAAAGCAAATGTTGATTCAAAAAAATTTCAAAGGGCTAATGTTGATGAAAGAAATTTCAAAGCTAGTAAAGCTAATCAAAAAAATTTTTTATCCTTGAAATATATATATATATATATATATTTTAATGAATTAAAAAAAAATTTTGAATGAACAATGTATGACTGAAAAAAATTTTTTACATTTTTTTCATATTATATGATTTTCAATTTATAATATATATTCAGTTTTATAATTTAATTTTGTTCATCAAAAATTTCCTTTTTTTCAGATAAGCTAGAAATTGATCATTACAGCTTCAACAACTCTTGCCGAAATGATTCCCATTTACAGGAATTGAATGATCCATTTTATTTCATATGGTCTATTCCAAAACTTTTGCTGATTTTTTTTTTTGAAACAGTACGTTTACTCAATTGTCCTGTGGACACTCGCATCGAAATGCAAGTTTGTACTGAGGACTATAGTGTTATAAAGGTCGAGTTTAGCATACGGACCGAGGAAGGTTGGTATAATAAGGAATTTAAACAGGAAAATGCAGAGAGGGTACATGACATGATGTCGAACCATGTCTCATGGACTGTGACGCCTGAGGCTTGGCTGGATATAGTGATTCAAGCATCTGCTATTGTATTTCCCATGTTAAAAATGCGAACACCCCAACGGAAAATTATTCACATTTGGACCACTCGAGCCTTCTACGACAGATTGTGGTTTTCCGAATGTTTTTCAACTGTGGCCTATCTAGAATGGAAACAGACACGGGACCCTCGGATGCAGGGTAAGAAAATCTTTAAAAGTTTGATGGACTTGCCACCGTTGGATATTGTGATAGGAGGTTCTACAGAACTCTGGAAAACCCAAGAGAGAAGAAGTGTATATAAGAGTGTAAATGCTGGTGTTGTCACGGATTGTAAAAGAAATTCTTGTATGTGTCAATAAACTAAATGGTACGTTGCCTTGTATGTGTTGTCTTTTATATTCAATATTAGGTTCAAAATTTATATCGATAATCTTCTCTACATAGCATTGCATATCCTTATTCAAACTGCATGCGGCAGTGATTGATGAAAATTGTTGTGTTTGTTAAAAATCGTGCGACATTTTCTATTTTTCAAAATGGGTGATTCCGATACATTCACCACAGGCAAACTTTTTAAATAAATAGAGTTGTGTTGCACCCTTAACGTAAATGTTGAGCAAAAAATCCATAATTATCCATTCTTCTAGAATAAACCTTTTTTTTATCATATCCTTTAAAAATGAAAAGTTTCATGTACCTGGTAAAAAGATATTTTTTCAAAAAAAATATATTATTAATTAATATATATATATATATATATTTAATTAATAATATATTTTTTCTCTCTGGCAAATGTGTCAGCTCTAAATTTATTTCTTGGATTCTAATTTAATATTAATAGTATCTTTTGATCGTACACTATAGTCCATTATGTCTACCGTAAAATTAAAATATCGACACTATATATCGAGGAAATATTTCTATTAATTTGAATGTTACTGAAGAATAAAAAAATTCAAGGATAGATTGTAAGATTGCTTAAAAAAATTATATTATTATTATTAAAATATATATATATATATATATATATTTTTTTTTTTATAAAAAGAATATATTGAAAAAAAATTTTTACATTTTTTTTCACATTATATTATTTTCAGTTTATAATATATTTTCAGTTTATAATTCTATTTTGTTCAGTCATTCACAAATTTTTCCTTTTTTCCAGATAAGCTAGAAATTGATTATTACAGCTTCGACAACTCTTGCCGAGATGATTCCCATTCTCAGAAGATTAAATGATCCATTTTATATGGTCATGGTCCATTACAAAACCTTTCCTACTTTTTTGACCCAGTACGTTCTCAATTGTCATGTTGGCACAAGAATCGAAATGCAGGGTTATAATTCGAACGATGGTATTTTAGTGATCGAGTTTATAAGGACCCAGAGTGGGTTCCTGTATAATATGGAATTTGAACATGAATATAATGAATATGGTCGTGCCTTCATGTCCAAATATGTCTCGGAAGAGAATGGATGGACCCTGACATACGATGCTTGGTTCGATATGGTGATTGATCCATTTATTCGTAACTTTCCCATTTTGAAAGTGCATACGCCAAACATGAGTATTCACATTTGGACCACGCGAGCCGACGACGAGAGATGTTGTTGTCCGGAACATTTTTCCACCGTGGCCTATCTGGAAATGAAACGTATACGGAACCCACGTACCGAGGGCAGAAGGATCTTTAGAAGTTTGATGGACTTGCCACCCTTGTGTAATTTGGTGGAGCGCTCAAATAATATAGAGGTGTATTCCGAGTCCTCAAAGAATGCACAGGGACCTCAAATCATGCACAAGTGGACCAGATGGAGGATTCTTCAAGTAATTTACATGTAGATCATATGACCTCAGATAACGTGCAGATGGAGGATTCTTCAAGTAATTTACATGCAGATAATATGGCCTCAGATAACGTGCAGGTGGATTCAGATAACATGCAGTTGGAGAGTTCTTTGAATAATACGGCCTCACATAACATAGCTTCAGATACCATGGTGTCAGATAGCCTACATGTGCCCTCAGTTCCCATGGCTTCAGAGACCATGAATGGGGCACAGAGGAAGAGGAAACAAATTTGTATAAAAGAAAACTTATCTGGCTGGAAGAAACATGAAAATAGTCTCAAAGATTTGGTGCCCTCAGTTCCCATGGCTTCAGAGACCATGAATGGGGCACAGAGGAAAGAGCAAAATAGGGGAACAAATGAAAAAGGTGGTGGTGCTTTTCCCAGGGTGTTTTTTTGTGTATTTCGTATGGCATGGACTGTAAAAGAAACCTTTTTTGATGTTTTACAGTAGTCTCCATAAGTATATGTTAAAATACAATTATCACTGGTACTCTTGAAAAAAGTTGTAGCAAAGCAACAGTAAAATGTTTATAAAAATATATATATATATTTCTTTTTAATGAAAAAATGTTTTGTTACTTTTGCCAGAAAAATTTATACAATAATTGTTGAGACAAGATTTACACAAGAATTTCCTGTGTTCCAAAAAGGTGTCCACCAAGATAGATTTCATGTCTGAGACGTGTAGTATTTGTTTGGAAGAGAAACCAACGGAATCATTAGACTGTGGACATGTGTTCCACGTCGAGTGCATACGAAAATGGTTAGCTGTGAAGGCTCATTGTCCTTACTGCCGACAAGAAATACGTGAAAAAACTCAGTGGAACAAAATACTTCAACTAATGGACGAGTTTCCAGAAGAATTACCGGTTGTGTGTCCTTACTGTCGAGGACGGATTAATATTGTGTCTGAGGGAGTTGGTTATTGTGCCTCTTGCTTTAGTCCCGGACACTTGGAGTGTTTGTTGAGCTGTACAAGTTGTGTATGCTGTGCGGTTGTATTAGATGTAATAAACTTTTAATAAAATATTTTTTACTCAATTGTGCAGTCATTTTGTAAATACATTTCACTTAAAGTTCTTTAAATCGTTAAAGTTATTCGACACAAATGCTCTCATGTAAATTTGACCATTGTGAATTTTTTGAAAAAAATTCACGAGCAACCTTTTGGTAATCTATGCCACAAAAGGCAACATCGCCGTATCGGTCCAATAATTGCTTTCTAGTGAAATACATACATTGATGAGCTTCCTGATTACCGTACGCATGGAAGCAACCGTCACATTGTAATTGATCCTTTATCGAAAGGGTCAATGCTTCACACAGCATTTCAATCAAACTCGTCAACAGTTTGGATTCGATAGTTGGATCCGTCTCATACTCTCTGGATGCCATCAAACAAAGAGTATTTGTAAAATTTTTAAACAGGTATTCCAAAACACATTCTGTAAATATTTTTGATTCATAAATTATATTTTCCCATTGCGTTTTATTTAAAATACATATCGGTAAGAGGAAATGTCGCTCATAATTACTATTTGTATGGTATTTTTGTAAAACGACATCATCAGAGTTTCGTTTTGTACTAAACATGACAGAGTCATTGATAATAATGGGTTGCCGATGGGTTGGATAACTATTATGTGCAACATGATACCATTCCAAAGGAGATAAAGTGAACATTTCCTGTTGAATCAAATTTTTTTCCAAGGACCAATATAAATTTCTATTTGATTAGAAAGTTGAATTATCAACAGAAACATTCCATCACCCAATGGAAAATTATACAATACATCCATGATACAGTGGTTTTTCAACACTGAGATATAATAAATAAATATAGTATATAATAAATAAATTAGTTAATATACGTTACAAATATTTTTATAGTACAAAATATTATTTATATTATTTATTAAATATATATATATATATATATATATATATATATATATATATATATATATTTGAATTATATTATTGTTTGTTAAAAAATATTACACACAGATTTGGTTTAACAAGTGTTTTTGAGGATAGCTACAAAATGCAAAAAGGTATTTCTTTTATTGTCAAAGTCATACAAAAGTATTCAAGAAAACTCAATTTTCTTGGGTACACCCACATAAACGAGAAAAACACACACAATTTATCCTTTTCCATACTTGAAATTATTTATTTTCTGTGTTTTTATCAACCAGACCTTCTTATCCCTACACGTTGGTCCAAACTTTCCTTTAAAACATCTTTAAAGGTCCATCAATGAGGTCAATACCCTTTTCCCTTCGGTGCGGGGATAGCGTGTATGGTTCATTTCCAGAAAAGCCACAATCGAAAAGGATTCAGGGTTAATCCATCTCTCGGTTTGATCCAGCGAGGTCCAAATGCGTACACTCGCTTGGCCCAGATGTATTTTCATATCGTGAAATGAACGAATACGTGGGTGAATCACCAAATCCAGCCATGCATCTAGTGTCATGAGGCCTTTTTCCAAGACATAATGGGACATGAATGACTGACCTCCTTCATTGCCAGCTTCTCTCTGATATAGGAATCCAGTCTCGCTCCGCACAAACTCGATCCACACCATCTGATCGTTCCTATCATAACCCTGCAATTCGATTCAAAGGTTAAAAAAAAGGTACATTTAATACGCTTTTCCAAAAAAGGCTGGAAATATTTTTTTTAGGTAGCTCGACCCCGAAAAAATTGGAATGGTTTAATCTCTGAAAGAAAAAGGAATCATCTCTAGATTTAAATTGGAAACTGTCAACTGCAGTCAAACTAAATAATGTATTGAGGGGTTCAATTTAACCTGGTGATAAATCAGTCAATTTTGAAAAAACTTTGATAAAAGTTGGAAACGATCAAACCTTTACCCCTTCAAGTGTTTTTTTTGTAAATTTTTTTTTATTCAATGGTGTTTAAACTTGAAAAATATTTTTTTAAAAAATCGCTCCAACTCGTCAAACCAAGGTTTTTCATTTGCGGGTAGGCAATTGTTGAAAATTTTTCCCGGATACATTTTTCCCCTCACCCCAATTTACGATCAATTATTTTTATATGTAGGGTATCTTTTGCGGTGTGCAAATACAAAGTAAAAATGAAAAAAATAAATCCATGGAAAGATCAAAATCCCGCCACTCATCAGGAGACATGGCCCCACCCCGTCTCTTCCGACACATACAAAAAATGAAATAATCTCTCCTGTAATTTTCGGCATTGTAAAAAGGAATCCAGTTTTGGTTCGTTAAAAATTTAAGAAACACATAACCTTCCTCTTCAGTATGACCAAACACTTTAACTCGATTTCCCAACTTTTCAAGTGAAAATGTACTTTTCAAAAATCGGGAAAAGTGTTATGATGTATACAGATTAATTTACTTGCGGTATCTTTTGATTGAAAAAAATAGGAATCATCTTAAAAATCTAGCTCGACTAATTGCAAGCTGGGTTTTTAATACGATAAAATCCAGCTGTAAAAATTAAAAGGATAGTTTGTAAGATAATTGAATATATATATATATTGAATAATTATAAAATTTTTTTTAAACGGTCTTACATTCCCAAAAATTTTTTTATTCTTCAGTAACTTTAAAATTAATAGAAATTTTTTTCTAGATATATAGTGTCGATATTTTCTTTTTACGGTAGACAAAATTTGGACTATAGTGTACGATAAAAAGAAAACTTTTAAAAGGAATACGGTGTTGTCGAATCAAATTTCCCTTTTTTAAAACATTAAACTTGTTCGAAATAAATGCTATTCTTAGGGGATTAATTGTCTCTACTCGCGATAAAAAAGTGTTGGTTTTTGGAACGCAAATTTTCCAATTGCGTAGAAAATTTCATGAAACGGGCACGAACGTAAAATATTTTTTAAACAACCCATCGAACCACTTTTTGAAAAAGAATATCTAAACACTTTGTCTCCTGAAAACAAATTGGAATACGACCATTATTGTGGTGGATTAGAATTTGAAGAAAAAAATTGATTTTTCTCGTGGCCAACTGAGAGCGGGTTTTTTACGTAAAATATTACATAATAAGGAACGCGGTCGAGATATTTGGTTTCAGTACGTTCTTCGAAGGTTTAAAAAAAGAAACAGGATATAACCCATGTTTGAAAAATTCGGGGGGCCCATCAAGTTTTGGGTGGGAAAATTTCCAAATTTAAAAAATTTTCAGTAAAACTTTTTACTGTTTTTATTTTTTAGCCCCAGGGTTTTCCCCAAACAATTCAAAAGTGGAATTTTAAAAAAAATTGATACCTGGGAGATCAACAACTTAAATATTTGAACCTCGATTTTTAAAAAAAGCTAAATTTAAAAATTTTTAAACCCGGGAACAAAAAAAAAGATTGGATTTCAAACATTTATTATTAAAAAGAACCAGAGTTGTGGAATGAAAAAACCCCAAAACTTAGGTACATTACTGGAAAAAATTTTTTAATAAAAAAAAAAAATTTTTTAAAATAAAGATTATTCAAAAATAAAATATATATATATTTTTGAATAATCATTTTAAAAATTTTGGACAAGTTTTTAAATAAAAAATTTTAAATTTTTTTTGGTGAACAAGTTTTTTTTTCTACATTGAAACTCCAAAAAAGGCTTCTCCGTGGGCTGGAATTTTTACACACCCCTTTCCCGGGGCCCAAAGTCAATTACAAATATTATAAACCTTTTCCCAGGAAAAAAGGGGGAAAAAAAGCAATTAAAAAACTAGAAACGTGTCCCCGAAAATATTTAAAGCCCAATCCCAATCAAAATTACAAGAATCGTCCCAGACACAGGGTGACAAAACCTAAAAACCCCACCCTTTTTTTTTGGGGGGGATTTTCCAGAACACTTGGAACCCACCGATGGGGGGATTATACATTTTTAAAAAGCAATAAATACGAAGAAACGTTTAAAAAATATCAAAAATAATTTTTATTTACACAATTAATATACAATTTCATTACAAAGGGTTTTATGGGTTTTTGGGAAAATTTTCCCTAACGTGGATCCATGGGTTGAGGGAATTTTTTTCCCCTAAACACAATAGTTTGCAAAATTTTTTTAGTGAAATCTCTGGGTTCTTTTTTCCCTTCACTACAAAAAGGTTTTTCTTTTTCAGAGGGGCGTCAGCAGCGGATGCTTTAAAACTTTCTCCAAATTCGATCCCGGGTTCCGGGAGGGAAAACTTGCACCTTTTTTGAACCAATTTTTCCACCGATTCCGGAGGGGGGCGGTCATTCGATTTAACAAAAAGGGGAATTTGTGAAAGTTCCACGATTCGGGTCCCCTCAGGGATGGGAAAACTTGGACGGGGTTTTTTAGCAAAAAGGTCGACAGTTTTCTTGGTTTCCATGTGACAACCCAACACGTTGGACACATTTCGGTAGCCTAACAAATGTCCAAGATCACAAGCTTTGAAATAAATTTCACCGTCTGCAATAAGTCCAAACACGTACATTTCTTTTTCGGGGGTCTTGTAGAGTATTTTAAAGTAAAATGGCGACATGGCTCGAGTCTGGCGAGGTCCAACACGTAGGCTGTGGCGTTTATAGAGATCTTTGTCCAACAGGTAGGCTGTGGCGTTTATAGAGATCTTTGTCCAACAGGTAGGCTGTGGCGTTTATAGAGATCTTTGTCCAACAGGTAGGCTGTGGCGTTTATAGAGATCTTTGTCCAACATATAAGTTGTGGCGTTTATATAGAGCTTAGTCCAGCATATAGGCTGTGGCGTGAGGCAAAATTATTTTACATTACCTAGTAAATTTTTTAAAAAAAATAATAATAATATATATATATATATATATATATATTTATAAAAAATTTGAATTTTTTATCAAAAATATATATATATATATATTTTTTTGAAGAAAAAAAATTTTGCTTGAAATTTTTTCAGCAATTTTGTTTGAATTTTTTTCAGCAATTTTGTTTGAAATTTTTTTTCACCAATTTTGTTTGAATTTTTCATTAGTTTCGTGTGTATATGAACAGTATATAAGGTGAGTTGAATTCATTTATTTGGCCCTTAGCTTCAAGTACAAGTATGCTTCCAAGGTAAGATTTTTTTCAAATCATAATCCTTTTGCATGTATAAGAATTGTGTTTGAGTATTCTGTTCTATAAACAAGGTTGTACAAATGAGAATTGTATTGTATAAATATATTTGAAAATTGTATAAATATGTTTGAAAATTGTACTGTATGGTATAAAATTGTATAAATATGTTTGAAAATTGTATAAATATGTTTGAAAATTGTATAAATATAATTGAAAATTGTATAATGTTTGAAAATTGTATAAATATGTTTGAAAATTGTATAAATACGTTTGAAAATTGTATAAATATGTTTGAAAAATGTATTGTATAATTTGTATTGTGTTGTGTGAATGAGAATTGTGTTGTGTGAATTGTGTTGAATGTGGTCTGGAAACGTGTTGTGGGAATTGTGTTGTTGAGGGAATTGTGTGAATGTGGTCTGGAAATGTGTTGTGGGAATTGTGTTTTTGAGGGATTGTGTTGTGGGAATGTGGTCTGGAAATGTGTTGTGTGAATGTGGTCTGGAAATGTGTTGTGTGTTGTTGAGGAATGAAAATTGCGTTTCTAGTTCAACATAATGTTCTAAAATTAAATGTAAAATAAATATCCTTCAAAATAAATATCCAACAAATTTAATGAAAACAACTCTGCACTCTGAGCCCATAAATTCATCAAAATGAATGTTCCGAAGGTGCTCCGACTCCGAAAACATGACCCAGGGTTAGTAAGAGTCGGTGAGTAATGTGGCGAAAGTGATCAGAGCTGGAGGAACATTGTTTTTTCGGGTGGAAACAATAAAGAAAAATCTGTTGTGAGCAAAATGTTCCAAGCCATTTTTGGGTAGATGGAAAATTTTGCAAGTCGAGTGCAATCCCAAATTAAAATGCAAAATAATGTTCTAAACTTAAATATCTAAACTTTCAACAAAAATAATATGTAATGTAAAATTACATATCGAAAAAAATTAATGAAAATTAATTCAAACACACAAAATTATTATCTAAACTTAAATATTCAATAAAAATAATAAAAAAATCATTCAGACACACAAAATTTGTATCTAAACTTAAATATCCAATAAAATTAATAAAAAACATCGTTCAGACACACAAAATTTGTATCTAAACTTGAGACATAGCCATCCTGTGATGACTATGTCTGGATGATCCGTAAAGCTAGAGGTGTGGAATTATCTAAATGATGAGACATTATGAAATTTTAAACACAACTTTTTTTAAAGAAAAACAAATTATTTAAATTTCCCAAATAACAATTTTCTTAAAGTGAAAATGAGCCAACAAAATTTTATATTTAAGTCAGACCCAACAACTAAAACCCCTTATTTTAATTTTATATTTAATTAACTGTCTAATTTTAATTTCCAAACAAAATATTCCCTTTTTTATAGAGTCCCTTTCCCTTTTTCTAGGTTGAAGAAATTTCCCTATTATGTTTTGGAGGAGAGATTACACAAGCTTTCTTAATCCTTTTTAAATGGCGATGGGGCGTATCCTTCCTTCCAGAGCGGGGGGGGACGCCCTTTTAAACAATTCCGCACTAAGTTATTCTAGGCTTCCCGGGTTATATCTCACCAAACTTTCTTTTCCTTTTTAAAGTATATCTCTTTTGGGTTTTATTGGGATCCGTTTCTCTTCTTGGTTTTGGGGTTGGAAAGGTTTTCCTTTAAACCGGGCCGTCAAAGAACTTGGGAGTTATGTTAGAAGAAAAAAACGCGAGAACGTCGCAAATTTTTAAATACCCAAAAAAAATTAATGAAAAATAATTCAAACTCACAAAATTAATTTTTTAAAACAAATACCCAAAAATAAAAATAAAAAAAAAATAATTCAAACTCACAAAATTAATTTTTTTAAACTTAAATACCCAATAAAAAAAAAAAGAAAAAAATTCAAACCCCACAAAATTAATTGTTTAAACTTAAATATCTAATAAAAATAAAAAAAAATAATTAAAACCCTCACAAAATTAATTGTTTAAATTTCCCAATATCTAATAAAATTTATGAAAAAAAAAACTCCACACAAAAAATTTAAATTTTTTAAAAACTTAAATATTCAATAAAATTAATGAAAAATAACACACAAAAATTAATTGTTTCCTCCTCACTTAACTGAGTGCGCCATACTGTTTTTCCCTTTCCCCTACCCAAGGGGGAAACTTTCGTCCCGGCATTCTGTAATGGAAACCCAACGGACAGGTTTCCCGGGCAGCATTTTTTTAAAAGTTCCCCCTTTTTATTTAACCCATTACTACTTTAAGTGTAAATTTTAATTGTAAATATTTATTTTCTGTAATATAAAAAAAAGTATTATCTCCATTTCTGGTTTTATCAAAGGCAACACTAATGAAGACATACAAAACTAATAAAAAAAAAAATTCAAACAAAAAACTAATGAAAAAAATTGATAAAAAAATTTCAAAAAAAAAATTGTTAAAAAAAATTTTAAAAAAATTGTTTAAAAAAAAATTTTTAAAAAATTCAAAAAAATTTTTAAAATATTTTAAAAAATATATATATATATATTTTTTTAATTAATAAATTTTGTGTGAATTTAAAAAATTTTTCTGCTGTGAATTTAAAAAATTTTTTTCTTGTGTAAATTTGAATAATTTTTCTTGTGGGGTTTAAATGTTTTTGGGATAGTTTTTTTTGGACAACCCAAAGGGTTGTAATAATATAGTTATAAAAATGTTAGTTAAACTTCTATTTTTTCCAAATTTTAAAAAACTTGGGGGGGAAAAAAACATAAACCAAATAAGGTTCTAAATTTTGGATGGGGTGACGCCCCCAAAAAGTGGGAAAAATTCAATTTTGGTTGGGGCCATCCGTTTAAACCCATATTTGATTTTGTTGTTGTTTTTTCTTTGTGTTAAAAAATGCCCCAGATGTGATCAGATGGTTTTTTACCTCCGAACTCTCATTCCCGACCGGGCTGTTGCTAATTCTGGGAAAATGCTGCTCCACTAGGTAAGTTGTTTTCATGTTTTTTTGTGTGTATTTTTTTCTGTTTTTCTCCGTTAAGGCTTTTTGGGGTTTTGGGTTTTAAATTTACTTTGCATTGATACCCTTTGGAAAAAAAAAGTTTTTTTCATCTCTGCATTATGTACGTATTGTTTTGGTGTAGCATTTGTTTTTTCCCTTAAGATTTCAAATGTTTGGTTGTATTTAATATTCCTGTCACTCATTCTCTTAGAAAAAAGAATGTTTTTTCATCTTGTACAATATTTTATGTGGTGTAGCATTTGTTTTCCGTTAAGACTGTCAGTGTTTGGTTGTTTTTAAAATTCCCGGGCGCTGATAGTCTTAAAAAAAGAATGTTTTATTCATCTGGAAAATATTTTATTTGGGGTAGCATTTGTTTTCCGTTAAGACTGTCAATTTTTTGGTTTTTTTTAATATTCCGGACACTGATAGTCTTAATAAAAAAAAAATGTTTTTTCATCTCTGCATTTTACGTTTTTTTTCAATTTCCTTGGGTTCTTTTTAAAAATACTGTTTGGGTATTTCCCATAATGTATTTAATTGTCCTTTTTTAAAATTATATTGAATATTTTATTGTCACGTTAAATAATTGTCGTTGCATGCCTACCCAGTATCTGGGTATTTACCCCGATTGTAGGGTTTCCTTTTTGGTTTTTTTTTGATTCTTTTTAAAATTTTCTGTTTGACCTGTTTAAGTAATGCATTTAATTGTCCGATTACATTGAATTTTTTGCCTTTAAAAAACTGCGGATTGTTTTAAATTGCATGCTACGTAGTGTCCAATATTTTCTCGATTGTATGTTGAGTAATGCATTTAATTGTCCATTACAACAGTACTTGAAATATTTTATTGCCACAATGAATGCAAAATTTTGATTAAAAAAAAACTCGATGGATTGATGTTTACTTTGTGTTTTTAAAATTTTATTCGATTGCCTGAATAATTTTTTTTTTGATTCTTTTAAAAATACTGATTACCTTTTCCTTTTTTATGCATTTTTAAATTGTCTGATACCTTACTATAGTACTTGAATATTTTATTGCCACAATGAATGCAATTTAGATTAAAAATACTCGATGGATTGCATTGTGTTTAATATTTACTCGATTGCCTGAATAATTTTTATTTCGATTGTTTGACCTTTTCATATTTATGCTTAATTGTCTTTTGAAAATTACAATAATACTTGAATCACTACAATGAATGCAATTTAGATTAAAAATACTCGATTGATTGCATGCTACTTAGTGTTTAATATTTAATCGTTTAGTCAATTGTACAATCACTTTTTATTTTAAATGTCAATAGTTTTAATTTGAATGTTTCATAGTTTTAATTTGAATATTTCATAGTTTTAATTTGAATATTTCATAATTTTAATTTGAATAATTTTAATGCAGTGCTGCAACATTAAATAATATGCTGACCCTACTGTTTGAAATGTACGACGTACTAATGATTAATTTTTTTTCGTTGCAGTTTGGATGTGAGCTAAATTTTTTCCGTTAAGACTGTCAGCATTTGCAGTGGTTTCTCAAATCCTGATAGTCTTGACAAAAAAGGTTTTGGCATTAATCTTCCTTCTTTCCTTTAGACAATGGCACCACCTGACCAACCTCTAGATTTATCACTTCATAGGCCGTACAACGAGGAAGTTTACAGACCAGTGGAGCCACAATACAGTCCGATGAGCGACTCCGAATCAGAGGACTTACCTAACTTGTATTCGCCGGAGCCTGAAACGGAGGAACGACCCCCCTCGACCCAACGCCGTCCAGTACCATCTTTTGTAGCTCCGAAATGTAAGTGGCATCCGAAGCGGCCGATCCCATTTCCCAAAAGGGAAAGGCAGGAACCTTCCCCATCGCCACACAATCCGCCAGTGCCACCAAATTCCCTAGTGCCTCGCAATCTGCCAGTGCCACCGAATTCATCACAACCACGCAATTCTCCAGTGCCACGGAATTCATCACAACCACGCAATTCCCCAGTGCCACGGAATTCATCAGAACAAGAGAATTCCCCAGTGCCACGGAATTCATCAGAACCAGAGAATACACCCGGTGCATTGAGGATATCAGCGCCAATGGTATTAAGACCCGATTTTCCAAGCATTAATATGATAAAAACATATTACGACTCGAACTTTGTACAACACATACCCCAGCCAAATTATAATATGGGGTTCCCGAGGTAAACGTTCCGTTTAGGGAACAGAAAAGTGTTGTATAGTGCCAATCACCAGTATTCTTTAAATTTATAATCAAAAACATTTTGCAATTCAATAAAAATTTTGATTTCTTAATCTGACTCTTTTTTTTTGTGTTTGCATGGATTTCAAATGATAATTTTAAAACACTTTAATGCTTTCAATAATTTATTTTAATAATTGATTTCAATGGACTTTAATAATTTTAAAGGTAATTAATTTTAATAATTGATTTACACAATTTTAAAATTTTTTAAAAAATTTAATAATTTCAAAAAATTTAATTTTTAATAATTTTTAAATAAATTTCCCAAAAAATTTAAAATTAATTTCAAAATTTTAAAAAATAAATAAATTTATTTTAAAAAAATTTTGATTTGATGTTCTATAATTTTCAAGGAATGTGTGTGGTATCATGAACATTTTTACTTGATTGATTTGCAAATTACCGATTGAATGTAAAGGGAATTTTTATAAACATGGTAAAAATCGATTGGGGTCCGGTGCTTATAATATTTTTTGACCGACTGTGTTTCTTACGTTGCAACAACCTTAAAAACCGAGAAATTGGTATTTTTACGGTTCTATCTCTATACCATATGAAAATTGGGTTCCTGCAGGTGCCAAACAGTTTTATGGATCGGATAAGATGTTTACGGTGCCATAACCTTTTGTATAGCCTAACCACCGTCCATACCAAAACGGAATTTATTTTACGACCATATCAAAAATGGAACACGGAATTTATTTTACGGCCAACCAAAATGGAACACGGAATTTATTTTACGGTTCTTGCCATAGAACGTAGCCTGTTGAATCGTCTAGACCAAATTAAAAGCGGAATTCATTTTACGGTTCTTGCCATAGAACGTATACTATTGAAACCGTCTATACCAAAATTAAAAACGGAATTTATTTTACGGTTCTTGCCATAGAACGTAGCCTGTTGAAACCGTCCATACCAAAATTGAAGACGGAATTCATTTTACGGTTCTTGCCATAGAACGTATACTATTGAAACCGTCTATACCAAAATTGAAGACGGAATTCATTTTACGGTTCTTGCCATAGAACGTAGCCTATTGAAACCGTCCAGACCAAAATTGAAGACGAATTCATTTTACGGTTCTTGCCATAGGACTGTAAACTGTTGAAACCGTCTAGACCAAAATTGAAGACGGAATTCATTTTACGGTTCTTGCCATAGAACATAGCTTGTAGAAATTTTAAAGAAAGAAAAATCTCCTGAAGAAACATTTCTGTTTCTCTAAAAAAAAAAATAATAATAATAATAATATATATATATATATATATATATTATATAATTTTTTTTTTTTTTTGAGTAACAAATGCATCATCTTAAATTATATTTTAGATCCAACAGTGTTCTAACGTTTTCCATCAAGTGTTGCTTTTTTAATTTTTTTGGTACTTGAGGTAGTGCTCGAGTTTGCCTCTTCATTTCTTTCATCGGTCACTTTCTTAGGTGCCGTTTTAGGCTTAGGCGTCTGCAATTCTTTTAATCGAGTAGACAGTTTTTTGGCTGGCATTTTATTCCGAACGGATCGAGATAGCATTTCAAAAGACACATTAGATGTGCCGATCCACTTGTGACATTTCCTTTTAAATTGACTGAGATAGGCATGATGTCGTTTGGAAAATAATACACCTCCGGGTAAAACAATTTTTCCTTGTAAGTAATCATTTCGACTCGTTTGATTTTGATTAAACCATCCCAATAAGTGTCTAGGTTTAAGATTGGTTTCGATTAAAAGCCACAACAACAAACACATTTCATTGGTTTCTCGACTCGTCTGGCAAACTGACCGAATCGTTTCAATCTGCTCTAAAGTCAAAGTTTTTTTCTCACGACTCATTATGATTTTTTTAATACTTTATTAAAGAGATGGGTGTACTGCATTTACGAATACCTCGTTCTTTTAATAAATGTATTAGCACCCCCCGATACGTCTTGTTGATTACAAAAACACGTCAATTTCATTTGGAAAAAGATCTGCAGGCTAGTTTGGGATTAAAATCAAAACCTCTTGTCTGGTTCTTGAGCGAATTTAAAAAATTGAGTGTTTGTGTGGAATACTTGACTCTCTTTACCACATCCGAACGGTTAAAGTTGGGACCGATTGCGACCAAAATATCAGAAGATTTGTGTATAAAACGACTCTATAAGCTATATAAATCTGGTGTTACATTTATTGGCCCCGCGTATTTAAAAAATAAAATAAAGGCACTCGTTTCCGTGAGAGATTTTGTGGCTCAGAATGAACCACGATAGGGAATTGGAAATGGCTGTACAAAAAGCTGTGAATATAAGATTTTTAAATGGACCATTTGTAATTCATGGCGTAAGTGGATACCTACAATGTATTGTCTCACTTAAATAACATCTGAAAATATATATATATATATATTTTATATAAATAATTTAAGAAAAGAATGCTTGTTGTCTACATTTTATTGTTTGTTGTTTTATATTTAATGTATTAAAAAATTATTAATGTATTAAAAATTATATTTAATGTATTAAAAAATTATTATCTTATTACTCCTTTAAAAAATGGCCATTTCATTTCAATTTATGGCAATGGAATAAAGATGTCATGCTCGAAGTGCGTTAATTGGATACAACATTTTTTGTTTGGAGAAAAATACATAGATACGCAGATAGAATTGAGACATTTAGCTTTAAGTTTGGAAACTAAAATTATAAATATTGAAAACATTATGAAAAATGGAGGTTTAATGTTACAATCTTTTTGTATAGCAGGGGATTTAAACATGATTCTCGATTATTTAGAAAAAGATGTTAAGGAAATACCATTGTTTAAAACTCGAATTGTATCTGGTTTCTTTAATCAACTTTTGTGGTAAAAGTTGATTAAAGAAACCAGATACACGGCAAAACGGCAAACCTCCACCACAAATGTCTGATTCTCCACCCGAACTGCCTGATTCTCGACAACAATTGCCTGAATGTCCACAACAACTGCTTCTACAACAATTGCCTTAACGGCTACTGCCAAATATAGAGCCGATTTCACCACCAGATAGACTGCCAGAGCCGACACCACAACTGCCTCCACAACAAACGGTATTTCAAGCTCCTATTTTTACACCCTACACATTTTCAATGAACCCGTGTACATTTAATCCCTATACCTTTAACCCCTATATATTCAACTTCTATGGAATGTCTCTTGCACCTCATCTATTTGGACCTCAACAACAAGGAATGACTCAATTTGCACCGCATCTATTTGGACCTCAACAACAAGGAATGACTCAACAACAATTTTGAGAGCCCCAACAAACTGAATCCCGACTACCTGAACTTTCAAACGAACTTTTAACGTGGTTGAACTCGCAAAATGATATACCAACACAATTGTCAGCCTTTCTTGAGATGATTTAGTAAATTATTTGATATTTATATAAAATTCTCACACAACTTTTTATGCTTGGATAACAATTTTTTAGTAAAAATAACTCTATGTGCAACTATTGAATAACTATTTTAGTAAAGATTTAATTTTTAGTAAAATGTGCAAATCCCATAAAATATCCATTCACAATTAAATTAAAAATGTATTTGATGTAGACAAAACAAATATTTTTATACAATTTAAATGATGAATAAATACTATTTAAAAATATGTGAATTTAAAACAAAAAATCCCAAGATTGTTGCATTGGACATTCCACAAACTTTTCAAGTTTTAAAAGTAACTGAATATATTTCAGCTGTAGCATTGAAAAATAAGAATTTTCAGAACAAGAAAATATACATTTAAACCTAACAAATAATTTCCAGTAATTGAGTTGCTTTTGCTTATTAAATTGGCATAAGTCACTAGCTAAAAAGTACCCTTTTTCAAAAAAAATCCATATGCAGCTCAGTATGTCATTTCTGAATGTAAAAAAAAAGAATAATTAACTATACGAGTTATAAGAGCAAAATAGAGTCGTAAACAAATGACGCCGTATGCACGTGCAAAAAAGAGTCAGGGGAATCTTTGGGATCGTGACGCCCACATAAATTTTAAAACCCCCATTCACACAACTTTTTTTGCAAACTTATGCCCGGGGAAAGGGGAAATTGAAAAAAATGAAATAAAATAAACAATTTGTTTACACACAATTTTATTAGAATTACAGATGCCCGTTCTGTGCACGGGATGAGATTATGTGAAATAAACAATCCGTTGGTATAACAATTTTTTGGTACACAAGGAAAAAATAGTACTACCTGATTACTAATTACACTTGTTCATCTATCGACCGAGGTGTAATGGGTCGGAGAGATGATAAAATTTAAACCCCTTTCCCCAAATTTGCCCAAACATGGCACGGTCTCAATTTCAAATTTTTGGTTTTTTCCCCGTAAACGAATCGGCAACCCAATCCCAAATCCAAAAAGTTTTTTTCCCAAAGGCCGTCCCTTTGGCCCAACCCTTTCCCCGGAATTTTTGGGAAAAAACCATTTTTTTGCATTTCTACTTGAAATCATCTCTTTCAAACTTTTTGAAAATTTGCCCGGGACTTCAATACCTTTTGAAGGAACACACGTTTCACGTAAATTCAACGATGTTTTCTTCAATAGCAGGGTTCCATCGTAAACATACGACCCAAAATTTGGTTAAAAATTGCAAATCGGGCATAAAAGTTTCGTTTTTTTTCATATCTCACAAATTTTTTTAAAATGTTATGCTTGCATCCTTTTCAAAAAAAACCAAAAAGCCCCACAATGGTGGTTTGGGGAAAGCATGGTGAAAATTTTTTGGAAAAATTAAACCACACTTTGGGTTTTAAGATTACGAAATTTTTTAAGGTTTCCCAGGCGTACTTGTATTTTTATCGGGTTTGAAAAAGCCTAATTTAGGGAAAAACCGGGTTAAACCTTTTAACCCAGGCGGGAACCCCTTTTGGTTTTCCCCCCTTGGGGGCCCGTGCCCCCAAAGAATGTTTTTTTTTTTTTAATTTATAGAAGATGAGTTTTGGGGCCGTGTTAGGTCGGGGGCCCTTTTTTTAAGTAACCGGAGGGGGCCATTTGAAAAAACTGCCCCAGTAAATAAATGTGCTGTCCCCCAAGAATATGTCTGTTGATAAAAACCAAAAACATCACACATTTTTGCCACATCATATCACAAAAGGCCAGGGGGCAGGATTCATTTTTTTAGGAGTCAAGACATAAAAAGGGGAAACTACGGGGGGCAACCCTTTTTGCATTGTTTTGAGCAAGGTAGTTTTTTTTACAAAATTTTCGGGAATTAATTTCTTTTAGTATTTTTTTCAAATTTCATTTTTCCCGGGAGCTAGAAAGGAAGATTTAAAAGTAAATTTTAACCCAGAAAAATAAGTCCCAGTTTAAAAAAAAAATTTTAATTTTAAATAGCAAAAAGTATAAAACCAATAAAGGGTTTATTGATGATTTATTTAGGGTTAATTTTTTGGGGTAGAAAAGGGAAGGGGAAAAACAAGCCCGTTTAACGGGAGAACCAGCGAGTTTGAAAAATTTCAACCGGAAAAATTTTAAAATTGGGAAAAAAAATTGGGGAAAAAAAATTTAGAAAGGGCAAAATTGGAAAGTCAAAATGATAACAATGTGTTGCAAAACGTACAAATCCCCAAAAAAAAGCAAACTTCAATAGAAAATTTTATTTGTAAGTGTTCTTACATTGACTCTTCCGATTCCTAAAAAAAAGAGGGATGGAATTTATTTTTTTCTTTAGAACCCCCTTTATTTTAAAACAAAAAAAATTTTCGGGGGAATTTAAAAAGGGGGAAATTCTTTTAAATCTGCCAGGAGAAAAAAGGGGAAAAAATTTTAATTTATGTAAAAAATGAAGAAATAAAACGACTATGAAAAATTAAAAAATTTAGTTCTAAAAAAATTTTGGCCCCCACCCTTTTAAATTTTCTTGCAAAATTTTCCAAAAAACGGAAAAAGAAAAGCCAAAAAGAAACGCATGTTCAGTTTGCATCTCGTTTGTTAAAACCCAAATTGGATCAATACCGAATTTGAGAAATGTAAAAAAGATTTTAATTCTTTTAAAAAGGAGTTAATTGTTAGCGATAAATTATATAAAACCGTAGATAATGAAACTGCCGTTCATATAAATATAAAACAGGAGCAAAATTGGTTCAAAACCAATTCAAATGGGAAAAGAGTGTGACATGTTTTATGCTTGTAAAGGAAGATCATTTTCGGAATTTTCACATAGAGCATGTCATAATCAGAATGACTCACGAAAAGGATTTTAAATATATCCCCCTAACTCGAGACGGGAAGTAATAAATCTTAATTCGAAAGAAAATAAAATTAATAACTCAAAACAAAAATAGCGTAAATAAAAAATAGAATGTTACATTTGCGGCGAAAACCATTTAGCTCGAGACTGTAATAAAAATATTCTATATTAAAAAAAATGAGAAAAAAGAAACTTCTCAAGTGCAATATGTACAAAACCCAAAGTTGACCTTGAGCCTTTAAAATATGTAACTGTTTATATTAACGGGAAAGCAATAAATTGTGTTTTGGATAGCGGAACCCAGATTTTTATATGTAATTCCTATACCTTTCCAGATACTTGTAATGATGAATTCGGAAAAAGTTGTACCGTGTTCTGTGGATTTCGGACCTCCACATAGTCCTGGACTTGTGGTTCGAGTCTAACAAAAATGTGATCAACCAAATCCGCCTGCGACATCCTTAGTTCTAAGCCCTTATGGATTTTTAGCAAATCGTAAAAAAATCCGTTGGTGCCTGATTTCTTCCCTGCTGGGACGCGTAAAAACTCGCTTCTAACTCTTTCTTATTTTTGATTGCGGGGAATTCTCTCGCTAATTCTGCTTTTAGCTGCGCGAAATCCATGGCGGTATCCTGCACTAACACTGATCCGAATATCTGATACCAATCTTGGGCCCTTCCCCGAAGATGACCTTTCAAATAAGCACATGCTAAATCACTAGGTATTTTGAAATTTTATTTGATTGTCTATGGCCTGGGAAAAATTTAGTCACGTTTCTCTGCCCCGAAAAGCACATTTCTGGTAAATACAAACCCGCTTGAATTTCCTAACCCAGAGTCATATAAATTAAAACGGTTGGCCCCATTGTGATATAGTCGATCTTTGTCGACCATATCGTTGTGGGTCAGCGTAAGTTAGAGGTGTTGGATTCTCGAAATGAAGAGACATTTTAGAATTCTTAATATGACTATTATTAAGAGAGTTTAACTTAACCTTTATAAATCGGCTGGTACATACGTCGTACCAGAAATTTTTTTGTCGCTTAATTCGGCTTGTTACGACGTGTGTACCAAGGTTTCTAGAGACACTTCTTTACCTCCCCTTTTTTCTAACACACCCTTTTACGATGTTCCCCGACCCTTTTTATTACTTCGTTTCCACTGTCCATAATTGGGTGGGGTTATTTTTCGCCAACATTTTGAGCATTCCTTTTCATTATGACGTTTAGGAACAAGTTTCGACTTCGTTAACAAAAATACTTCATTCGATGACTTTACGTTTTCTGAGCAACAGATTTTTCTATTTCTCTTGCTGTTTCTTCTATTTTTTAGAATGCCTCGAAAATTTCTCACACAAATCGAGATTGAGAATTTGATGAAAGATTTAGAGGAAGAAAATTTTGACGATAGTGATTCGGAGAATGAAGATGAATTCGAAAATAGTATTTTCAAAAATAATGAGGTTGATTTAGACGTGTATCAGCCAATTTTTGATCAGAAAGTTTGAAGCTTATTCACATGGAAAGAGGTAGAAGTCTCTGAAGTGATAAATGTTTTCCATTTTCTGGTAAAGTTGGATTGAAAGTTGATGCTAGCAATTTCAAAAGTGAAAATGATTTTTTTAAACTGATGTTCACAGATGAAATTTTAGCAGTTCTGGTTGAAGAAACTAATAGGTATGCATTTACTGTACTTAATCTTCATGAAGAAACATCTGATAAACGAAAGCACGCATCTTCATGGAAACAAACCGATAAAAATAAAATTTTAAAATTTCTCGGTTTAATTTTATTGATGGAACACATCGAAAAAGATAATATACAGGATTGTTGGATAACTAATAATATGATAGAAACTCCATTTTTCAGAGAAGTAATGCCCCGTGATCGTTTCCTAATGATTTTATAACTTTTCCGATAATAGTTTAAAAGAAAATAGAGATTCTCCAACTTACGACAAATTGTGGAAAAACGAAAAATTTTTGATTGTTGTAACAGAATATTTAAAGAAGTGTATGATCCCACAGAAAATTTCTCTCGATGAAGTTATAATTAAGTTTAAAGAGGAAGAGTGCTCTTCAAACAATACATTCCAAAAAAACGCAAACAGTGGGGTTTGAAAATGTATAAAATTGTAGATGCCACTGGCTATACTTATGATATGAGAGTATATCTAGGTAAAGATAAAAAAGAAAATCTTTCAACATCTGCTTCCTATAATGTTGTATATACAATGGCAGATTGTATAAAAGGTAAAGGACACATAAAATCTTTATGGATAATTTCTTTTCCTCGCCGGAACTTTTTCGAGACATTTTAAAAGAAAAAAGTATTAACTCCTGTGGAACTGTGCTATCTAACAGAAAACATTTTCCAAAGGATTTGGCTCCTTGTAAAATGAGACAAGGTGATCTTGCCGTGAAATTTTGTGATGGAATGACAGCATTGTGTTGGAAATATAAGAGGCAGGTATATATGCTGACCAATATGCACAGCCCCCGAAAGGAATTTATCATTGAAGAACGAAAAAGATTTAAAACAAAAATTGACGGTGACGTTTCTGTGTGCGAAAACGACAAATTAACAACTTCCAAGCCAAAAATTATGTGATGTTGATATATGTTATTATATATGTTGATTTTGGTGACCGCATGGCATCCACCTATTATTTTGCCGGAACTAGAAAGTGGACATAAAAATTATTCTTTAGACTCATCGATATTGCTGTTCTGAATGCTTTTCTAATATTTAAGCCTCTTCTCTTTGTAAAGTGTGAAACTTTTAACAATACCACATGTGGCGAAAATGGTCAAGCAGGACTTCCGGTGGGGAAAAGAAATTTCCTTCTCAGATCCGAAAGCGCCGAATGGAAGAAAAATTTTGCCTCAGATAATGCCGAGTTCTAAAGGTTAAATTACTTATATATTGAACAAAATTATATTAAGTGAGAATAAACCAGAACACGTAGCCGTAGATAAGACAGATTGCGCAATTAGATCACTTATCTAAATAATTATATAATCCGCCTACTCTCAATCCTAATAATATTTCGAATTCGGAAAATAATCTTCCTACCTGGAATTTCCGCAAAGGTTCAATCAACTTCAGATATTCAGTTAGGCTCGAGTGCAATAGAATGCACCTTGTAGTATTGGCTAGATGTCCGTGATTCTTGGGTAGGCCGTCAAATTACACTTCTAACTTTCCCACACTGAACTTTCTCTAAATTGCCATCCTGCTTACTAAAACTTCTTTCCTTTTAAAGGCTATCTTATTTACATCTATACTTTCGTTTCCCTTCTTGGATTTGGGTTGGAAAAGATTTGCCATTAATCTTGGCCGTCAAAGAACATAGAGGTTATGTAAGAAAAAAGAAGCGTGAACCGTCACAAGCTCGTAGAAAAAGACGTCAAAGTCAGAGAATCTTGGATCAAGTATGTGTCTTCAATCACATCGTCAACTACCAGCCAACAGTAATGGAGAAAGATCAAAGCAGCGAATGGACTTTATCGGGAATTTACCATTCCGATATTGGAAACATCGACTGCTTTGCATTCGGGACCTGTCGATGTGGCCAACTTGATTGGCCAAACATTTGCTAGTGTGTCAAGCTCCGATTCATATAGCCCTGCATTTCAGGTGACTAAGAATCGTTTAGAGCGGACAACTATCAACTTCATGTGTCGACAACCCTTACCATATAACTGTGACTTTTAATTGTAGGAATTGAAGAGGTCCTTGTCATTGGCCCACAATACTAGTCCAGGTCCTGATGGAATATCTTATGAATTGCTTCGCCATTTGAACGAGGATTCTCTTGTAAGTCTCCTTTACCTATTCAACAGAATATGGAGAGAGCCTGCGTATCCTACTCAATTGCAAGAAGCCATAGTGATCCCCATCCTAAAACATGGAAAAGATCCAAAGAACCCTCTTAGCTATCGACCGATAGCACTCACGAGCAGCCTTTGTAAGACACTGGAACGTATGGTCAATGCCCGTCTGGTTCATGAACTTGAAAGGAATGGATGTATTCATCTGTTTCAGAGTGGCTTCCCAAAGGGAAGATCTACTCTTGACAACATTATTCTGCTGGAAAGCAAAATTCGAAAACTTTTGTCCGGAGGAACCATCTCGTTTCTATTTTCTTCGATATCGAGAAGGCATATGACCGTACTTGAAGCTATGCGATACTTCGCACTTTATTTGATTTTGGATTAAGAGGAAATCAGCCTACTTTTATTAAAAAATTTTTAAATCTTCGTTCTTTTAGAGTAAGACTAGGTGGCACTCTCTCTGCTCCTTTTACCCAAGCTGAGAGAGTACCTCAGGGGAGCATTTTGAGTGTCACCCTTTTTTATACGTCATATTTCTCACATTTTAAATATTTTTTCGCCTTCTATACAGGCATCATTATACGTTGACATCTGTAGATCAGTTGTGAGGGGTCAGACATGCATATGATTGAGCGGCAGCTGTAAACTGCCGTCAACAGTCTTCTTAAATGGTGTGACACCATTGGTCATAGTATTTCTGCCAGTAAAAGTTGCTGCGTGCACTTTTGCCGCAAACGGGGTCTTCATCCCGACCCGGAAATATGCATCCGTGATGTACAAATTCCCGTAGTTCTCGACGTACGATTCTTCGGAGTAATTTTCGACCACCGGCTCACTTTCCTTCCGCATATTTTACAATTGCGGAAGAAGTGTGAAAAGTATATAAACCTCTTGAAAGTGTTGTCTAACACCTCCAGGGGGGCGGATCGAACATCACTGCTCCGAGTGTATCAATCTATCGTACTGTCCCGCATGGATTATGGTTGTGCCATTTACGGATTTGCGTGCAACTCTGCGCTGAAGAAACTTGACCCTGTCCACCATATGGCATTGAGAGTCTGCTCTGATGCGTTTCGCACATCGCCAGTGCAGTCTTTATGTTAATTGCAACCAGCTTCCTCTGGATCTTTGACGGAGGAAACTCTCTTGCCCAATATTTTAAGAGATCTAGTCCGTTCCTTCACATCCTCTGAAAAGTATGAGCCTCACCACCAGCCTGAAGAGACTTTATGATTCCCGGCTGTTTATGGACAGGATGAAATGACTTATAACCGAACTCGACCTACTAAATGTGGAAATCCAGCAAAGGAACCTTTTACTACTCCAGTCTTGGAATACACAACGGTTCCATTGTATCAACCCTTTTGCCAGTTGCACTTAATCCACCGTAGCACCTGTCGTCTTTTAACGCATCTTCGCATACCACCGCAGTCAGTATAGGGAGTTTTCAGCCATCTACACAGATGGTTCGAAACGTGCAGGTTACGTTGGCTGTGGAGTCGCGATTGAAGATAATATGCTCGGTTATCGGCTAGACGCTTCTCGCAGCGTTTTCACTGCAGAAGCTGTCGCCACTTACCGTGCACTTCAATTAATCGACTCCAATATGCCCCGTAAATACTGCATCTATACTGACAGCATGAGTGTACTAGAAGTGCTTGAAAATTATAACGATTGGTGTCATCCAGTGGTTTGTAATGTACTCGACATTACGAGTCGACTGTACAGCAAGGGGTTTGATATAGTATTTTGCTGGCTACCAAGCCACATAGGAATAATTGGTAACGAGCAAGCGGAAAGCACGGCACGGTCGGCGAGGATCCATCTGCCGCTAGCAGTCCCGCTATCGGATATTAAGCGCATCATCCTGCATCATATTTTTACGATCTGGCAGGAATCATAGAGCCAGCAGTTGGATAACGAACTGCACTCTGTGAAGCCTGTCATAGGAGCATGGCCTGTGATGACAATGCGAAGAACTGATGTCAAACTGACTCGTCTTCGCATTGGTCATACCCGCTTTACACACAGGCATTTGTTGTTGGGGGAAGATGCTTCTCGATGTCCTTCATGTAATGTCTCTTATACTGTCAAACATATTCTAGTAGATTGTCCCGTATTTAATCAGTACCGCATTACCTTTTTTGGATCATCTCATTTAACATTATGTGACTTAGTGGGACATAAACCCCACCAAAACCTATTTGCTTTTCTAAAAAAAAAAAAATTGGATTTTTATATTTAATTTGACTTTTTTAAAATGGTTTAACTTTAAATTCTATATGTGTGCATGCAGGCATGCACATATATAATTTTTATTCATATGTACATATATTTATATATTTCATGTGTATTTTTAACACTGTTAAAAATACATATGAAATAAATAAATACCCGCCGTGTATGGCAGCGATGCACGTTAAATCTGTCGAGAGCTGAAACGTCCTCCCGTTGGTGTGGTAGTTAGGAGAGGGGGTGCCAGCTCAGGTGTCGTCCACACGTCACTTGACCATGGTTCAAAATTACGTGGTCCGTCGCCAAAAGCCCTCGTGTAGCTGAACAGTGCGACGTTAATATTCAATCAATCAATCACAATGAAATTAAAAAAATAAATATAAAATATTAAAACATTCTTTTAATATTTTAACAAACGTGTGGCGCAGTATAGCTAAAATTGGCTCTTGCGCCATTAAACACAACACTCACTCATTTATGCATTACAGAAAAAGTAGGGCAAATACAACCACAAATCTAACATGGCAGAATCTTTTTTTAATGCATGGAAGTCTGAAATGGGTTTACCGCAAAAATGTCTTTTTCTTTGTGTAGTGCATATAGACATAGCCTGGAGAAAAAATTAAAAATAAATAAATAAATAAAAAATGTTGCTGAAAATCAGGCAAGAACATATAAAATTATTAGATCACTATTAGAAGAACGGGATATTCATACTTTACAAACACTGACAGAAGCAGCAATAAAATTATTTAAAGAAGATCCTGACACTATATTGAATTTTCTAATTACTTCAAAATGACAATTACTAGAGGTATTTACAAAATACATCCAGCTGGGCATACTGTTATAGACTTCACAGTGGCATCAATACAGACATGCACATAGGAAGAACACACCACACACTAAAATATATTTATCTTCAAGGGGAAAATGTTAAGAGATTAGACAAGGCATTATGAGATTCGTAAGAGATAAAATGATTGATTGTTAATTACAGCAAATAAAGGAAAATTGACAAGTAAAATACGAGATTAGAGGAACTGACACAAAACGAGTGAAACACTATCTTTACAGGTGATAAGAGAATGAAAATGTGGTCTGCTTCTTTAAGGGGGTCACTTCACGAAAATCGACGCTAAAATCGATTTTTCAATTTCGATTGAAAAATAAACTGCCACTTTTTCTCTTTCTGATACAGTTTAAATTTTTGTTCTAGCTGAATTAGAAGTATTTTTAATATTTTTTCAAAAGTTGTTTTACGTCTGTCAAATCTCAAAACAGCCGATTCCCACCCCCCTTTCAAATCAAAAAAAAAGACACATGCTACTTTTCAGCCTTGTAAAAATAACTTAAATTGATTAAAAGTATTTATTTTGATCGGCAAATCAACTGGGAAAGAAGTGAAGTGAATAATTGTAGCTGTTTGTTTTACTTCTTGGTAACTCACGTGCTGCTTTTCGTTAAATATAACGAATTTTTCAGTTTTCATCAGATATAAATTCACAATATCTGATTAATATGCCTCGGTTTTCCAAAAAAACCCTTTTAAAAAAGAAAAATTTGCAGCAAATTCTAAAAGATTCTTCAACTTCTGAGGATTTGAAAAAAGGGAAAAAAACAACCTGCCAGTACGTATATTAAATTCATCATCAAAATCAAAATTAGGTAAGTTTAATGATGAGTATGTTTCGTTTTAAATTCATCTGAAAACTTTTGTGAAATAATTGACATTCCGCTTGTTTTCTAGTGTATTGAAACAACATGTATTATGTATAAATTGTAAAACAAAGTATTGATATTAAGTTTAGTCGCCAAATTGGGGGTTTTGGGCTACAGAGTTGATAATATGTTGTGACTTTTGTGGTCTTATTCAACCACTTCTCAATACCAGGTTTACTAACACTGTGGTTAATAAAAAAAGATAAAAAAGTGAAATGAAGTGAACACTAGACTTGCATATGCTATGAGGTCAGTTGGAAAAGGTGAAGCAGCTGCGAAAGTATTTTGTGGAGTTATGAATTTGCCACCTCCACCAAAGCGGTTTTATGAGTCTTTGCATGCATTAAATAATGCGACAGAAAAAGTAGCAAAAGTGTCTATGGCTTTAGCTGCTGCCGAAACACTATCATTTAATAATGGTAACCAAATGTACCTGTGGCTATAGATGGTACCTGGCAAAAAGGGGCCATACTTCTCTCAATGGTGTTTTTTACGGCAGTTAGTGGGGACACGGGGAAGTAGTTGATGCCGAAATATTATCAGGAAATGCTCATGTCATTTTAACGGCAACGTACTTTAGTGATGAGTGTTCGGCAAATTCTTGGGAAATAGTGGGGAATGGAAGTTGAAGGTGCACTTCGTATCTTCCATCGTTCAGAGATACTACACAATTTGCGATATACGCAATATTTGGGTGATGGGGATTCTAAAGCATACAAAGCAGTTTTAGAATCTAAACCTTATAAAGATGTCAAAATTGAAAAATTAGAATGTGTTGGTCATGTTGAGAAAAGGATGGTTGCACGACTCAGGGCATTAAAATTAAAATTAAAGGCAAAAAGCTCGAGGAAAAAAAATCTCTAGGGAGGCCGTAATAGATTGACTGATGCAGAAATAGACAAATTGCAGAGATATTATGGTTTAGCTATTCAAAAACAACTCGGAAATTTGTCAGCCATGAAACAAGCTATTTGGGCTATATTTTTTCATAAGATCTCAACAGATTTGAATCCACAACATGGTTTTATGCCCTTGGGGAGATGATTCGTGGTGTGGATATAATAGTCTAAACTGAAAGGTGATACATATAAACATAAACACAATTTACCTATTGCAATTATGCATTGCATAAAAAAAGTATTTAGAGATCTTTCAAGCCCTGAACTTCTGTCTAGATGCTTGCATTAAGACACAAAATTGTAATGAAAGCTTAAATAGTGTTATATGGTCTATAATTCCAAAAACTGTTTTTGTACAATTGGGAACTTTAAAACCGGGTATATGAAGCTATATCTATATATAATCAGGATTAATTACCAAATTAAAAAATTTTAGATTTATTAAATATTTTAACCTGGGTTTTATACATGTCGAGCATTGCAAGAAGCAGATCACACACGTATAAGGAAAGCGGAAAAGGCAATTTCACAAAGAACCAAAGAAGCTAGAATTAAAAACAGACAGTTAAAATGTAAACTAGAAGATGATCTTGCAGATGATCCCAGCAATACAAGTTATGGTTCCCGGGGATGTATTAGTTAATTGTAGGGTGTTTTTACTTTAAATTTTTTTTTCTCAAAAGTGTAAATTTCAACACAAAAGGATCATTTTGAAAAACTACTTATTTAATAGCTTTGAAATTTTGCACATATATTAATATTATACAAATAAGTGTTTTAATGGGAGATTTTGTCAAAAATATTATTCAATAAAAGTTATGGATTAAAAAGTACAAGAATTTTCAGCGTTTTTTAAAATTTTTTACGTGTTACTCAACGTATGAATTTTTTAAAAACTAATGAACATTTTAAAAATCTCCCATTACAATAAAGAAAACAGTACAATAAATGTACCAAAAATTCATAGCTGTACAACGGTCAATTTTTCAAAAATGTTCCTTACGCTTGATCCTTTTTAACATTGCGGAGATAGGAACAGATCGTGCACATATAAAGGAAAGCGGAAAAGACAATTTTACAAAAAAACCAAAGAAGCTAGAATTAAAAACAGACACTTAAAATGTAGACAAAAAAGATGATCTTGCAGATGATCACAGCAATCAAATTATGGCTCTGAATGTATTAGTTAAGGTAAGTTTTTACTTTAAATCACTATTTCTCAAAAGTGTAAATTTCAACACAAAAAGGGAAAATTTTTGAAAAACCTACTTATTTAATAGCTTTGTAATTTTGCACATATATAAATATTATACAAATAAGTATTTTAATGAGAGATTTTGTCAAAAAATTATTCAAAAAAGTTATGTATTAAAATGTACAAGAATTTTCAGCGTTTTTTAAAAATTTTTTACGTGTTACTCACATATGAATTTTTTAAAAACTAATCAAAATTTAAAAAAACTCTCATTAAAATAAAAAAAAACAGTGCAATAAATGTACAAAAAAAAAATTCATGACTGTACAACTGGTCAATTTTTCAAAAATGTTCCTTACACATGGTCATTTTTAACATTACGGAGATAGGGAAAATGCTGCGTGAAGTGACCCCCTTAACACGTAATACGGAAATATATACAAAACATAAAGATAACGAAACCTGTACATGTAGCACACAGTGCATCGAGTGTAACATATGCATTCACGGATATATATGCACCTGTGTTGATTCATCAATTACGTGGAATATGTGCAAACATATACATTATTTACATCAGCTTATTAAAAATACAACTACTACAATACACGGTGAATCTCCACTTAGTATAGAAGAAGAAAATCAATTAATATTGAATGAAGTAACCAAAAAAAATTCACAAACCCTCTCACTTGAACACAGAAAGAAAGAAATAAGACTGAAGTATTTAGAACTAATAAATTCATTAAAATCAGACAAATAATGTGATGTGTGTGTTCGCGCGATAGGATTCTAAAATCAGCACCACTGCATTTAATCCTAACTTTAATAGACCCCGAAATATATTACTTTAAACTTTCTAACCTCTTCCATCTTTTCACACAATCTCCAAAATCTTCTCTTTTCTAGAAACTCGATCTTCCAATCGGAGGAGAGTTGATTGGCCCCTAGAGACTAGCTCTCCCACCCTGATTTCGCCTCCAAAAACTGTTTTTCCTCAACTAAATTTGACCCCCCCTCCCCACGAGAAGCTGCTTCCCGATTGGACGTCTCGGCGGCCACCTTTCAGTTGGACAGTTGGTGAAGGAGGTACCGGTTCGCCGGCTCTCTACTTTGCCGACATGATAAAATGATCAAACCGCTGGTCCTCGCACCTCTGCTTGCGGAGCGCCGAACCGGTATATATATATATAGGCATAGACTTAAATTTACACTCACTCATCCCATCAACCGACGCAAACACACCTTCGCTTACCAGCACTCCCCACCCCCTTACCTACTGATATTTTAATGTTTTACTGGCACAATTATCTAAAATTAGTTTATTACTTTAAATTTAAAAAAGGGCAAATCATGAGCAAATGTCATCCACCAAATGGGAGAGAAAGGAGATTGAGATCTCTTTCAGAGATCGTGTGTGCTCAAGGAAATTGTCGACATCTCTCAACATGCGGGATTATCTCACTTTTGATGTGTGCTCGTCCCTCGATTTTGCTGCTTTATCAAAAGAATACTGGAAAAGCCTGAATAATTACAGATTTCGGACGTTTAAACGGTGAATGCGTTCGAGCAACATTTTCACGACATTGTATCTCTGTCCATCGGGGCAGGTTCAATTTTCAGATCCCATATTTCAAGTTCCCTTCAGCCTCGAGCAGATGCATTTTCCCCACAATAGGTGATGTGGACACAATTTTCACAAAGATTGCTTGGATCGGGCCCAGAGGATCCAACCAATCTGCCCCCTGTGTAAGCACATTGTTTGAATTTAGAGTGTCAACCCCCCTCCCCCCATTTTTTTGGGGACCCTTCTCTCACCGACGTTGGCAGAGAATTGATGTGATGTGGAGACTCGGAAAAATAATTTCTCCGTTGGAAAAAAAAAAAATTCATTCTACCCCATGTATTCTGTTAAAATAATTTTTTCACCTATGTTTTATGCATTTCACCTGTATTTCAATAAATTATTTTTATTCTTTTCTTCTATTTAGTTTCCACATTACACTCACATTATTATTACATATATAAACACATAGCTTCATAACCCAAAAAGCAAAAGGTTACTTATGATAGAGGTAGTTGCAGAAATGTTACTGTTTTAAATAGGTAAATTTGTGCATGAAACAGGTGATTGATTGAATATTAACGTCGTACTGTTCAGCTACACGAGGGCTTTTGGCGACGGACCACGTAATTTTGAACCATGGTCAAGTGACTGTGGACGACACCTGAGCTGGCACCCCATCTCCTAACTACCCCACCACACCAATGGGAGGATGTTTCAGCTCCCGACAGATTTAACGTACATCGCTGACCTACACGGTGGGTCTTTAGTGGGGCTCGAACTCGTGACTAGGCAAGCCACGATCCGATACCTATACCACTCGGCTACCGCGGCCAGTATAGTGTGGAACGCTGGTGAGATGAATACCTATGCAAATGCTGTCCTCGTCTTCGGAGTACAATTAATTTATTAGATGAAGTGCCATTGGCTGATTTGTGTGGTCTTACTGTAACGTTCATCATTGCTACTTTAGCCTAGTGGGCATAGTAATTAACACTTGAGTTCGAATCCAAGAACTACTAAAGACCCGATATGTAGAGGGACTGATGCACGTTAATCCGTCGAGTTTTAGAGTGGTGTGGTGTGATGATTAAGAGAGGAGTTGCAGATTAAGTGTTATCCTCGTCACACGATTATGGTTCAAAATTACGAGGTCTGACGCCAACAGGTCTCATGTTGCAATATGGTGTGATGTTAATAAATACTCACTGCAACGTTTATACCAACCAAATACACAAAAGCATTTCGAATCCGATGAAAAATCTGGCACACAATATTTCGTGTAACAAGTATAAATAAGACATCAATTAATTTTACGAATGAAAAACGCTCCCAGTAGCTCCTAATCCTCGAATACGAAAAGTTTGTCGTTTCCATTATGTCACGGATTCCAAATATCTCAGTAAGTAAAATTACAATTACTTTTAGATAAATAACTTTTCGATAAAAAGTGTACAGAGATGACGTGTGTGAACTGAGTAGTAAAATTTTCATTCTTATCGTGCAAGGTTATTCCTGGAACGAAATAATGACTTTTTCTTGTTGATTCTGAATTTACAATTCGAATTATCTTGTGAACATTTCATTATTTAAATATTGACTTTAAAAAGAAAAATGGCTTTAACATACCGGTACGAAACTAGGGAATTTCGAAAGTACTGGGAAGATAAATCTCGGAATGTGGTATCGAAGATTTTAGATCGTGTTTATAAATAACTTTAGTTGCAATGCATCAGTAAAAGACTGTACAGGTCGTTCTAAGCTGTGCTTTCACGTCAAAGGCTTATTGGACGTCTTGAAATTTAAGATGGTTATTTAGATGAGACAAGAGATATTAGATTTCAAATTCCTAAATTTTAAAACGCTTAAAAGTTAAAAACAATTCTACTCTTTTTATTGACTTATCTCTAATTCTTCCTAACAAAGTCGCACGCAAGACTAATGCTCCTGTGATGTACTAAATGTTATCTTTTAAATTGAAAACACTTTAATTTTTTTGTCGTATTATATCTTAAAGGGGGACGTAAGTAATCGTCACTAAGGTTTCTTTTTCGGTAAAGATAAGAGACGGAAATCAATGCTTGAAAGACTATTGTAGTTAAAAATCGACACTTTCAAAAGCATTAACTGATATTAAATGACTCTTGCTCAGTATTTCGTTCCGAGCTTGTTGCAATTCTTGAGGGACTGAACTTCATTGAGTCGCATCCACAGCTATAAGATATCTGGATTTTTTTCGGATAGGCCAAGTGCCATCCAGCACTTGGCCAATTGGCAAAACGTGAGGGATCGTACAGGTACAGACATCCTCGAGATGCTAAAATGACTTTCCCTTTCTCACCGGAATCGCTTGCAGTGGATCCCGTCCCATGTCAACATTACTGGGAACGAAATTGCGGACAGCTTAGCCAGGGCTGGTGCTAGCGAAACTACAACATTGGCTAAATTAGAGAGAATTTTGAAGTTATTGCACATTTGGGTGAAAGGGATGAGGGTAGTTTTTCGATGCGCGCGCACATCGTTGTCTAATATTGTCACGTAGAAAGGAACAATACAATGGGTTTTTTTATCGTAGTGTCTTGGGCAGCCCCGGAAGACTTGCTGAAGCTTGCATCTTTAAAAAACAAACGCGAAACTTTCCCTCCACCCCATATCAGGTATTTGGGCCTTAAAGTAGAGGCCTGGATTGAGGGGGCTTCTGGTTAATGGACTTAATCGGTGGGGGGTTTAACCTGTTTGCTCCCTTAAAGTTACGGAACAGAATTGAGTTGGGGGCGGAAGTGCTTGCCAGTGGGGGTTTTGGAATTAAAAATTTTTTTTAAAATTAAGAAAGGAAAACAAATTAGAAAATGGTCTTTTGAGGGAATGGCCAATTATACTATGGGATTATAAATCGATTTTTCCGGGCCTCAAATATTAATTTGTTGAAATTTTTAAAGATTTGACATTAAGGTTATTAGAATTTGGCAAAATTAAAAAGTTTTTTGGTTTAAAGTGTATCTACATGTCTTTGCTATATTCTTGATTAAAGCATTTTGGGCATTTTCTAAGTTTTTGTGGTTTGCTTAGTTATGTTTGAATTGCTCAAGTCTCCCGGGGCAAGCGTACGTTAAAAAAGGGCCGCAAAACAGCAGTGTAAAAATGTTTGTTAAAAAAGTTCATTTAGAATTCAGCAAATTACAAAGGTAAATTGACGAAAAGGCGTTCGGAAATTTTTCCCGGAAAGATGTTTTTTTTCCGAAAATTTTTTTGTCTGGGGTACCCCTAGGTACTTCATGCTCGGCGTTAATTGCGTGGAAATAGGGGGTTTAATTGTGACTGGTTTTTCCCCTGGTAAAGGGTTCGGCTTTTTTTCCCTTTTTTTTATTCTCATGTTTTAAAAGGGGTTTAAAAGGGGGTTTGGGTTGATGAAAAGGGTGATGTCTTGTGTTTTTTTAGGGTGCCAGGATGCGTATCATCAGCAAAAATATTAGTATGGTTTGAGGGTGGTGGTAAAGTTATGTTGAATGGGGGGGCCCCAAAGACTACCCTGGGGCACCCATTTTTGAAACGAGTATCTTTTCACACTTGCTTTGAAGAATCTGTCAACTAAATAAAATTCGCATGAATTAAACCAGGTAAAAATTTTTTTAAAGTTTGTAGATGAGCCCCCAGACCCTGTAAAACCTTCTGAATTTTAAAAAAGGGCCCCATGGACCTGCCTCTCTGAAATCAGAAAAATTTTTCAGAAAGTTTGGTAGCGGGTGGTAGGTTAAAAGATTCCGATAAACCCATATTGATTTGGATTAATAAGTTTCTTGTGAATGTATATAATCTACTGAGGTTACATGTTCTCTTACTTTACTTAAAATGTTAAGGGGGAAATTTGGTTGGAGTAATTTGGGATGACTATTTTTGCGGTTTTTATGGAAAAACGCGACAGCAGTTTTCCAGTTATTTGGAAAATGTCTGATAATTTTATTAAATATAACTGAAGACTTATCCAGCTGCAGTACTTTCATATCCACACCTGGTGGGAGTTCGAAGCCAAAGGGAGGATTCCCAATTTAAAAATAATTTGCAAATGTCCATAATTTAAAGGGTTGACAAATAAAGTACCGGGGGGCTCAACCCCAGCCCTTTTGTATGATGGGCAGTGCTCTAACTTTCGGCCGCTCAGACTTATCGTTTTTGACAAAATTTTGGGGCCTTTTTTTGGGGCTAGGGGACGATATTTGTGGGGATCTAACTATTAAAACCCCAAATGTTGGGACGCTTCCCCCCCCAGCGAAAACTTTTTGGGGCCAAAACGGCACCCGAGCCTGAGGTCCCAAACGGCTGGTCATTCGATCCCTCTCATCAGCTCTTTTTTATGTTTTCTCATACAACTACTTCTTTAGTTAAAAAAATTTAAATTTAAAAATTTGCTTAAATTCACCATCTAGGGTTCTGTTCGGTTTGGACTCGAGATTTAGTTTAACTGTTCCCCTCCCGGGAAAACCCCTCCCGTCGTCGCTTTTTTTGTGTATTATGGAGTGCAAACACTAAAATATCATTTCCCCGTTTAAACCTATACAGACTTGAAAAATTTCACCTAAAGAATTGGCTTGGTACTTGATTTTTTTAGGGCAGAATTTTTGTATTAGTGCACTTTTTTCGTGGGGTTTGGGCCCCTAGTTCCCCAGTAATAACTCTAATCCTACGCAACCGGGCGACGCCCCCGGGTGGATTCGATTGTTCTCCCCATGAGCTCAGAATTTTCAGGATCATGCCTTTTTTCCATATTTAACATTTTAAAGTTATTTCCAAGCTTTAAATTTTTTCAAATCCCGCATATATCTGAGGATTTTTGAGCTTCGTTAATGAAACTCGGACCATAACTTCTCCTCTTTGAGCTCTTTCATCTGTTATAATCCATGTGTAGATAGTGGGCCTAGAGGGGTGTTTTCACTAAAATTAGAATCCCATGCTATTCCTATGGGGTTCCATCTCTTGATTACGTCACGATATTACAGATAGAAGGATGCAACTTTGGGATCACCTACTACTCTGTGTATCATTGGGTTGTACGGGACCATTTACGTCACAGTAATTCCTCCGTGAGTCTCGTTTTCCTTTCCGAGCTAGCGCCGCCCCATTCACAATCAGATTCCGAGCCGGTTCGAATGGATTTCTTGTGTTTCCTCACAACCAGGACGAGTTGCTGGGTGCCCTGCTTCTGTTTTATTTAATTGTTTTAATCATTTTATAGAATTGCCATAACTCGGGGCTCTTCAGACGGATGTCTTAATTTTCTCGGGAACGATTGTATCTGCCGAGACATTCAATGAGATCTCGGGTGTCACATTCGCTTTATCTCTACTCCAGATAGTCTGCCGAAAACCCCCATGTTATTGGTCTTATTGTCCCTGTGCGGGGTTAAATTTAAATCGTGATTCTCTCGGGTATTGGACTTAAGGTTAGCAACGTTCAACTCTGCTCGTGACCGCCATTCATCCTTAGCCCTGCTCAAGACCTTTAGAAAGATTTTAATTATGTTACGCCAAAGAATAACTACTTGCGTGCGTACATAGGTACACACACTTTTTGTTGTCGGGTTGTTCGTAAGAAAAGTCGAATAACTAGGCAGAATGATAAGAGGTTTGCTTAGGTTTTCTTGATGCATATTTCTGACATGAATACTTAATATTTTACTTGAACTTTTTAAAATTAAATACTTGGGTATATTTTCTTGTAATGTGAATCCTTATTTTACATAATTATTGATAATATTAAAAAACGCGTATTCAGATTTTTCGAAATTGATTTTTTAATTTTTTTTCCCGTTAAGAGGGAAACGCCGCGAAATCGGAAACTCTACGTCTTAATTCATCAATTGATTTTTTTTAAGTCTCGTGTATTAATCAGGTGGGAAAACAAACTTGTTTATTTGTAAGTGGGAGACCAGATAATTTCGAATTAAAACAATTTCCAAACCTAGCCACAAGATTCTTTCAATCAGAAGAATTGGCTTTTCCAAAAAATCTCGTAGAAATTCCAGAATTATGTGAAAGCTTAAGACTAGCTCATAAAACCCGATAAAGTATAAACCAATTCAATTGTATTTCTAGTAGACTGAATTATATTGAAGACGATGTAATACTCTTCAATATCGATGGCTTAAACATTCGATAACCTAAGGCAAAAGAAATTAAAATGAGTTCACGTATAGAATCAAGCTAATTAGTTTTTGTAGCTACTCGCCAAGAACAATAGTTTTGAAAAACTAATAAAACGGGGAAAAGCCCTTAACTTTCGCGTGGTTAAAGTAGTATTCCCATAATCGATTTGTTTTCCAGAGGATTGGCACAAAATAAAAGATTTCTTTAAAATTCAAAGTGCATCTTCAATGTAAACATTTATCTTAACATTTTCTATGAGAAGAGTTTTCCCTTATTACTAATTTAAAACAATAGACGACGGCCTGTCTAGATGCTATGTATTCCATGCCAGATTTAAAAATGCAAGCTTTCAATATATACATTTTTAAATCCCTTAAGGACATGCTTCATATTTTGCAGTACTACCCAAAAGAGGATAACTCATAACCATATAAATAAATCGAAAAGGCATTTTACCTCTTGACCACTATATATTCCCCTTCTACACAAAATAAGTAGACTGTATTATATATATAGTGTATATATATATATAATGTGTGTTAAAATAGTCTGGTCTCATTGGGAGAGTAATGTACATGTTTCTATATTCAGAAATATTAATTATATACAACGTAATAAACTTGTGTCAAAAAATCGGACATTATAAATAACTAAACATTTTACTAAATTTTTTGCAAATCAGAAATAACCATTTAAATTTTTATTAATAGTTATATAAATAAAGCTATTAAAAATAGTTAGGATTAAAGTTTAAAAGTTATAATGTTTATTACTATAAACAAATATTTTATTTTATAGTTATCTCAAGAATCTAATATTGATTAGAAATTACTTGCTATTTTATTCATATTTACACGGGTGGGTGTTATGTTATGCTATAATATGCAACTCTTATTATTTTTTATTTTCATTTTTTTTTTCCCCTAAAGGGTCTACTTTTTAGCCATTTTTTTTTGATTTAAATCTGTATTAGGGTATAGAATCTGGCAACAAATTAATGTTTACACTCGGTTTAGCTCGGGTTTCGCTTTTTGTAAGTACAATTTTTGGTAAGTTACCTCTATTTTTAAATGGATTTAATATTCCTATCCATTTTTTCCCCTTGGGGTTTTGCTCAGTGTTATTTACAAAGGGAAAAGGTTGGCTGGTAAAAAAATTTTAAACCCCCTTTTATATAAATTTTTTTTAAATGCTGCCCAAAAAGTCGGTAATTTTTTCATAACACTGCAGCATCCATTTTATATTTATAATCTCGATTACTCTTGTCCTTCATTGTGTGATTTTCCTGCTGTCTATGTGTTTGTCGAATGTTATTGTTTAGATGTTATCTCTTGTTTGTAGAGAATTGGTCTATATATAATATATATATATATATATCGAGATGGATGCAGACAAATCGGGTTTCCATTGAATATGGTAGTTGTCGTGATATATTAAAGTATTTCAAAGTTGTCACATTTCACGGGCGGCGGTAGAAGTGGGGAAAGGCATCGGATCGTGGCTGGCTTTGTCACGAGTTCGAGCCTAGTGACACCAAAGACCCACCATGTAGGGCAGCGATGCATGGCTAAATCTTTCGAGAGCTGAAACATCCTCCCGTTGGTGTGGTAGTTAAGAGAGGGGGTGCCAGCTCGGGTGTTGTCCACGTCACTTGATCATAGTTCAAAATTACGTGGTTCGTCGCCAAAAGCCCTCGTGTAGCTAAACAGTGCGACGTTAATATTCACTCACTCGTAACATTTCACAAAAAGATCATTCATTGCGACTCAACCTTGAGTTTAACTTTGATTAAAATATACAGTGGTCGCTTGGGTGTTGTAATGTATAAAATGTTTAGTGTTAAAATGTAATATTGTCTTTTACTGTATTACTAGGTAATGCAGATGTCGAGGAATAAAAGCGATCTAGAATCGCATTACATTTATTCTCAAAACTTTGTGAAACTCTGCGCACAAGAATTTCAATGGAAAGACTTGTCGAAAGATATCGTCATGGACATTGGCTGTGGCTATTCATTTTATTGTTGCAAAGTTATACTTGAGGAGTTTCCTGATGTGTTTCATTTAATTGCCATCGACAATGTACAGATGATACTCTATGTACGCAACCCAAACCCAAAAATTCATGTTTACCACGCCGACATAATGGACAGGTTTGTATTTTTTAAAAATTTTCATTTCTTTGCAGTTCGCTTGATACATCAGCGCTTGGCGGCATGAAGTCTAATATTTGCTTTCCATCATTCTTAAGCAGTCTTGGTAAATTAAGTTTTCGGTCGCCATTGTGAATATAAAAATTAAATATTCATATTTGTATACTTCCAAAATGTCTCTTTCTACAAATATACTGTGCATCTACCACAATTTTTAACAAAATTGACTTCAGGGTTACTAGATGAAATCATGAATGCGGGACGTGAGAGAAATAAAAGGTATTTTGGTGACCGACCCACGACACTCGGATGTCTTTCAAAGTGTGGTATTCAACCGAAGATCCAATCTTTATCTTTAAAACTGTCTCGTTCACCGCAGTGCCCCTTACCTTTCAGGCAGTTTTTACTATTAACAATGAGTGTGGAATCGGAGTTATTGCCCAACAATACTAATCTTGTTATTTTGGGTGTACAACTTTGTCCATATTTGCCAGATATGAATACATGCGACTTCGTGGTCATGAAATATTTGGTTTACGAGAAACAAGCAGGCCTTGTTAACTTCAAAGATTTCGTAATTGACTCCTTTTCAAAGTGCAGAAAAGGAAATGTGCCTGAATTTGTAACAAGCGCGTCCGTGTTGTGTTATTGTATCACACCTGAAGGTTCTCGCTCTGAAAACTTCATGCATTAAATTTTATTTCCACGCTTTTTTAAACGTTCCTAGTTACCTGCCATGACTCCAATTTAGTTGTAGGTTAAAAGGCGTCCCCTGTAAACAAGATCATTACTTTAAACTGACAGTGCTTGGAACCATACTGTAGCTCGATCCAACAACCGCAATGGCAGCAAACTTCGTATGAAGACTAATCACATAGAAAGTAAGATTCCACGAAAGAAATTCTAAAAATCGTCAGTAGAGGTATTTATGGCGCGCTATTGCCACTTACCAAACCAAGAATGGCATAAAACAAGAGTATGAAAGAAATTCAGATGTGTGCTTTCATGTGCAACAATTGCATCATTGACTTGGTCATTAAAAGGTACAGCTCTGAAGAATGTGGGATACTAGATTGCGCCAGCTCGAGTAAATATGACTCGCATTACACTAAAACGAACATTATTAGTAAAGTTGTGCTGTCTTAATAATCCACAGCTTGTCGTGATCTTGGAATCCGACAGCAACTACGTGTGAGGGGGTTAATGCTTTCAAAGGAATGGGTAAAAATCTGAAGAAATGGACAATTCACCCAGGTAAAAGACTTGTACCTGTATCGGACGAGGTGAAAATATTGCAACTGTAATCATCGAAGAAATTGCAAGGAACCATTGTTGGTAAACAAAATTGTGGCATGTTGCGTAAGGTCGTAGAAAATGAAGCAATGAATACACGATGGATGGCAGTCGTATTGAATGTGTCCGAATTCCATGCTGTGGAAAAGTGAACAGAATGAATTTCCACCGCCATGTTTTGGAACAAATTTCTTTAGTTTACTACCTCCCATGTCATTGCTCTTTTATACCAAGTTTAGTACCATTGCAATTGTTAGAGCAAGCTACAGGTTTTTTTAAAAAAAATCACCCTGTATATTGAATTTTGAATTTCAGTATACAGTTGAAGTGTAGTTTGCCGAATTCTATAATTTTGAATGATGCTAAAAATCTACAATATTAAATCTGTCATTAACTTTTGACTGCTGAAGTTAAAACCGCACTATTTTTGTTGGTAGAGTGGGACTATTTTGACATTAAGAATTCTGTTGGGATTCTCTGATCTTGTATAGTCTAATGTTGACTAAACTTGGAGATTCAGTTCACTTTGTTCTAAAGGATTAAAAGTTGTCGAAGGTAAGGTGCTTTAAAACATCTTGAAAGCATTTCATTGAACGTCTTTTTAAAGAGAATATAATGGCCGAAAAGCGGCATAAAATGTTACTAGGCTAAAATAAATGAGCAATGTCTATACTTTGTATGTTGCAATAAAACGTGTGGGTAAGATCCTAAATGCATATTTAATGATGGTATGGTTACTTATCTGTCGAAGTGCCTGAATTAGCCCATTAAGTAAAATTTTAATAGGCATGCCTTTTCAAGAATGCGAAATTTAAAATCTAGTTACTTGCATTTTAAATAGGCATATTCTTTTAAAAGGCATACGCCTTTTAATATGCCTTTTTAAATAATTGAAGGATAATTAGAGTAAATGTGTAGACACTATCCACAAAGGAACATCATTAAAAGGAATTCTTCCTGTAACTAGAGTAAAGATAACTTGGAGTTATAGGGGTCGCATAAAAATTAAATTCTCAAATGCAGATAACCGGTTTTAAAGATCTAATGCTTCCTTACGAATCGCAAGGAAGTATCAAAACATTTCACCAAATATATTAAGAATTCAAGTTGTATTTTATACAAAAGGAAGTACCGAGACCAATAACTTGCTATAATAACCATATACTAATTTATGCATTTTCTTTTGTCGTTTTCTAATACTCATAGATCGACACTTGGTGCATTTGAAGGCAAGATGCATAAAGCGATTTCAACAAATACATTTCATCTAATAACAAACAAAAAACTGGCTTTTGAAAACGTCTGTCATGTGCTGAAGCCTGGCGGAGAAGCGGCATTCTTGTTTTTCTTGGATTCTTGCTTTTATTCTCTCTTGACGGCATTGCTTGAGAAACCCAAATTTAAAGCTTTGCATAATGTAAGTAGAAAATATATTGATAAACCTTGAATATCTCTGTTTTAATGTGTTTAGTTCTCGATTGTTCACAATTTAGTCTTTCAAGACAAAGTTGTTTTAGTATTTTCCTTTGAATACTTTACAATGATTAAACATAAGTTTGGAAATGGTATGATATAAGAAGCTTTTAAAGCAGCGTTTCTCAAATTGTGGGTTGCGCCCCCTAGGGGAAGTGATAACCCTACAAGAGGGGCACGAGCATATCGGGAATAAAAGTTTTAAAAAACTTACTGAAACGAAGTAAACAATACTTCCGACATAAAAAAAAAAAGTACGCACTTAAACTGGATATAATTTATATTTTTCAGCTGCGATATTACTTCATCAAGTAAGTTTCCACTTTCATACGCTAATTAACTACCTGATCCTAAAACTAAATAAAATAAAAACAAAATGGTTTTTTTTATTAGCACGATGAGAGACTTTTTTTATTACGTTTTCTTTTTAAACCTAAAATGCCACTTTTCAGAAAAACTAGAGACCCAGAGAAATTCTAGGAAGATGAGAAAAAAATTCATCACTGTTATTATTACTGAAATGTTGTATAATAGTTGCAGAAAGAAATGGAAGACTTATTCACTTTCACCGAGGAAGCAGATTTGAGTCAGTCATCATTTGACTTGAACTTTTTGGTATCATTGGTTCCATGTGAAGAATTCTTTGGCTAACATTTATTTTATGGGTATTGTCATTATTCGTTGTCACTCGGTTTACAAAAAAAGATCAACCTTCTGTTGTGATTGGTGGCCATGGGTTTGTGGTGAGTTTGAGTGCTCCTCGAGATCCGTCAGGCTGGACTGGCGCGCGTTAAATATGACGAAGCTCGAAGTCCTCCTGTTGATACGGAAGTTTGGACAGCGAAGTGACAATCCAAACGTCTTCCTCGTCACTTGACCATGATTCGGAAAATATGTATTCAGTCTTTAAAAGCCGCGGCGTTCATAACAAAAAAAGTAAAATCTGACATGAAAGATCATGGTGAGCCTGCTGATTTCTAGATATTATTCGTGGATGCCATCACATGTGGGTGTGCCTGGTAACGAAGCAGTTGATGAGCTGGCTGGTAGGGGTTGTGATCTCTTACCCCAGTTCCACTGTCTTGACCCATTCGGAAATTCATTCCTTTCAAAGAATTAAAATGAATTTAACTTGGCGAAACCCTCCTGCTCACCACTGGCACGCAGCTAAGAGTCCTGGCCTATCTATACAGTGCAGGAGTTCCAGGGCTCATCAGACGGCCTTGGCGCGCTTTAGAAGCGGTCACTTGCGTAGTATAACTTTTTGTGAAGGGGGTAAAGTATTTCTTTATCTGTCCCTGCTCGTCTTCTGAACTACTGGGGTATTTCCCTGCGACAGTTGTATGACCTGGTGTTTGACAACATTACGCAGAAAGGTCAAATGGACTTGGTGTAGGCTTTCTTGCTCAAAGGGGAATGGAAACATGGTGTGGAGTAGATGCCTCCACTCCAGTACTCGACACAATAGCGACCTTCTACAGAATCTTTGAAGGGCGTTTTAAGGATACAGAGTAAGTTGTCACAAGGCGAAATCTTGCTGCATTGTAACAAAAGGCCGTACACTGAAAGTATATACCAGACATTGCATTTTTCCACTGAGATATTGAATCTCATGATTCAAATGTAACGCCTTGGGATTTTCATTGGTGCCATTCCATTTAATTCCTCGTAGGTCATCTCTTCATGTGCGATAAAAGTGCTTCCTTCCAATCCATCTCGGCCTAGTCTTGCCCTGAATAGTTTCCTTCCAGTCTTCAATGAGAAGTCAACGGCATTACCACTATATACTCGCACATAAATATTTTCATCAACGATTAAACGGTACATATTCTGAAAGAGGGGTTGCACTTTCAGCCTTCAACTCTCAAGGATGATATAGAGCAACTTGTCTTGCGTTAGGATAATTAACTAAACAATTATAGTGATTACTTGTACTCTTTTAAACTTCATTAATAGGATTCTAGATTTCTTTAGTGTTCATTTTTCAATAAAGTATCTGAAATATTTCAAATACTGGTCTCTTCCCCTTAAGGTGACTAAGTTCGAAACCGTTATTTTTCAAAATGACCATTTTTATCATTTAGCGTCAATTTAATTAAGAGTATACATGGTTATTTTACGAATTTTATTACAAGGGAATTATTTATATAAATCGCGGGGTTGTTTTTTGTCGAATGAAGACATTTTCTGCACACTCTTTATAAAATTCAATAATACATTTAGGAAAAATGTAGCTATAAGACTTCTGTGCAGTCTGAACTGGGACTAGGAAAGACTTTCATTAATTTCAGAGTATCGGTAGATTTAAAATAAAGTGTACAGTTACGTGCCATTGCAAAAGAAAATTCTGAGGCTAATGAATTTTCTACCGAATAAATTATAATTTATAAAAAGTGGGTTTTTTGATACAATTCGATAGTATGCATGATATCTCTTTTAAATCTTTCAGGGTTCGTATGATCCAGAAATGTATTCAGAGGAACATGATGCGCAGTACTACAAGCAAATGTTAGAAGAAATTGGTTTTCAAAGTGTGCGATCCATAGAGGAACGAAGTATAGTTTGTTATGCTTCAGAAGAAGACTGCAAAGGTTAGTATGCCAATTTCGAAACAATTCGAATGTAGCTTAATTTGACCGGAAATTTCCAGTAACTTCTGGAAAAAAGTAAAAGCTCGTACCCATAGACTTTGAAAATGAAGCATTGCAAATGATATTAAGTCTATTGCAGTTGATCCTCGTGTTTTTACTGATAATTTATGTATACATATTGTTCATGAAAACAAACTATTTAAGAAGTCTAAGGCTTATCACGTTAAAATTCGAACTTTTCGCTCCCCCCTCACAGGCTCGTTTGAAAGTATTTGACGAATAATTGGAGATAACAAGTACATCAATTATTGGCATTTCATCTTGCAACATTTGTCGATGTTGCTTGTTTTAACATAAAAGTAGAATTACTGTCCTGGAATAAAGTTCTAAAGTTTAGTCCTAGTTTCCTAGAATATTTATAATTTACAAATTAGCACATTTTCCATGTTCTACTTATATTCCTCGCTAACGTAATGCCAATAGAGGGTGACCTAGCTGACAAGGAGATTCGATGATAACGCGAGAACCATGGACAAATAAGACACGGCGAAAAACGACGGGGAAATGAGGCGATAAGCGCGGCAAACGAGATGGATAATAAGTTGACGAGAAGGGCGCCTTGTAGAAGAAATCGGATAGTCAGACACCGAGCAGTGCAGACGTGATTTTACCACAGTCGCTATTTTATTTTTTCTGAAGTCGGAGAGATCTCGTAAAGTCCTTTGTAGCCCTTTTCAGGGCTTCTGATGTCAAGGGGAGACTCTGTGTGAGTGTTATTAATTTAGCGAAATGGATTTAACGCGCCGTCTAGGACGGAATATTCGTTTAGAAGTGGTTCTTCTAACTCGTCCAGATGTGGAACGCCCAAGCCTGCTGGGCCAACTTCGGATTGTGAGAAACGCAGGCAAGCCATACTCCGACTTGAACAACAAAGTGTACTGATTGATGGTTACAAGACTTTTTTTGTATCAAGAAAGGAATAGCAAGGATGAAGCAGGAATTCGCAAGCAATTGGAAAAGAACCTCCGTGAGACGACTGAAGCCAAGTCAAAATTGGTAAGTGAGCTTAGGACTATGCCTCCATGTCTTGATCTTAATTGCCCTGATCACACTACTTTAACGCCTAAAACTAAAGTTAATGATATTGATAAGTCTTCCCACATAAGAGGAAAAATAAAGGTAACTCAGATGACTTTGTCTTGCCCAGTAAAACAGCCCGACCGATCACCCCAACTCCAGTTCTTAAACCTATTGTAACAAATAACTCTTTCGAAAATCTAGAGCAAGGCCCTGAGATTGCTCAAACTAAAATGCCTGAAATCCTCGTTCTCAAACCCCCGACGCCTGTCTTTCTTAAAATCAAGAACAATTAAATAAACTAAAGAATTCCCTCATCTAAATTCGAAATCTTCTGGGAAACTATATAAAGTTAAATCTAGAATGCCATAATAAAAGAAATTTAATTAATTTTATGGATGGGGATATAGACATTGAATTTTATGTTATCCAACCAAAAGAAGATAAACCCATAGAAGTTGTTGTCAAAAGTTTACCTGGTTGTACAAAGCCAGAAGATATTATAACTGACTTAGAAGATCTTGGTTTCACTGTAACCAGTTGCAGCCAATTAATTTCCAAAACAACTAAACTTAACCTCCCCTTTTACTTAATTACAATGCCCAGAAATACATTTAGTTTAACAGTATTTGATCTTTCCCACTTGGGATTCATGCAAGTAAAGGTTGAAGGGTACTCCGTTCGGGGTGCAATGTTTTAATTGTAACAACTTTTCATACCGCTGCTAATTGTCACATGCTTCCAAGATGTCTCAAGTGCGGAAAGGATCATTTAACTAAATTGCGATATTAAAGGACAGGATAATCCTTACTGTATAAATTGTCACGTGTACGGGCATACTGCCTGTTACACAAAATGCCCTAGCTTTCCAAAGCCCAAAAAAGGTGCTCCCATGTTAAACAGAAATAGAAAAAGTTTCACCTGCAACAATGTTGTCGAAGGAATTTCCTTCGCCAACATAGTTTCTCGTTTTTCCGATAAAAACGACCCCATCGCTCTACTGATAACAGTAATTCGGAAAGACAAAGTTCTCGAGTTACCCCCGCTACTGAAAATGAAAATAGTACCTCTGATATCCAAGACATAATAGCTATTCTTAAAATAGTATCCAATATTTTTAAACAATTCCCCAAGTTGAAACAAATTCTCCCCTCACTTAAGAAAACTAAAGATATTAAAGAACAAGCACTAATGCTAATAGAAGCGGTGCTTGACTAAGTTAGCTATTTTATTTAATTTCCAATTCTCTAGTCTTAATTTTAATTGTAAAGTCTATTAACTCAATAGCTTAATTTTTTCCTATACCGATCAGGCAATTTTCATCTGTAAGTCCAAAAGCTCACAAACCAATTGAAATCACCTCGCATTTTAATCGTCTAAGCCTGCTTGCTCGCCATTGGTTCCTCGTCGTAGTGGCCACACCTACCCAACCCCCAAACCAAGAACTCATTTCGATGCCCACTCGGTTCCAGATATGGGGCAGAGGAGTCTGCCTAGACTCCAGTCCCCAATGTGAAAGTCGAAACGTCTTGTAGAATCCAACGTTACTTTTAATTTCATTATTGTATGTTAACTTTTAGCCCTTCCATGTAAATAATTGTCCTCAACAAATGAATACATGATCTGGCATTTGCCGTTCTCCACAATATCGATGCTAAACGGAATGTTATCCTCTATTGTAATAGGTAAAATTTTAGTATTTACGTTTGTGTGTCATGGTAGCAGAGGATCGAAAGCTCATGGATCCTATATAACTTGCTTTTAATATACACGGTATATTTCCGAATTTAAGTTCATAGTTTTTCTCCCAAATAAGCCGAATTGGCGAGTCTTCAGACGGTTAAAATTTGATTTTCAGTCGAATAGACGCGTAGTAAAACGTCAAAAGCCAACGAAGATGGTTTTTATTCTGATAACTGCATCAAATACTAGAACATTTTTAACTTGTCGTAGTGTACCTGTGGCTACCCCATTTTCCGCGTGGGTTTTTCTTTATTTTGGAGATTTAACACCAAGTTATAAATTCATAGATGGCCAACCTCATCAAATGCAATCTGTAGTAGTTAAATTTATAATGCGTGAAACATCTACCGGTCATACGATTAAGAAATAAGACTAAGCGCGGAAAGAGTAACTTGAACCAAGAGAAATCAAACGCTGTACACGCGTGTAGTCATCGCACTGTTTCATGATCTGAAAACTCGCCATGATCGAGCGAATTTCGAATTCCCAATGAGTATATATAAATTTTGAGAACAATTGAAAGACTGATTCTATGACTTTTCGAAGGACTTTTTCGGTCTTGTTGTACTCCATGTCTAATCGGGCAATGACAAATTTCGAAACTCCCGAACTACTTGCAAATTTAATAATTTTGTGTTCATAGCATACTGCTTATATGTACAATATATTTCTTTTTGTATTAACATTCCTATATGGTGTTGCAGTTTGTATGGCTAGCAGTGTAATTGGTTTTGTATCTGTATTTATTGATAGTTATTTAATTTAAAAGTAATGATCTTACCGCGTAGCTTAAGTACATTTTAATGAGTATAATTTATTTGCATTTTTATCAACGAGAGTAATAGAATGTTCTAAAAAGTCGATACTGTAGAATTGGTGTACCTTGCTTACACGCACAAATGCATAAAGTAAGCTTAAGTAATTTTAAGCTTGGTGTTCTTAGGGTTCCATAAATCGAAAGAGTTTGAAGACCGCTGCCTTAGATTAATTGCATTTATTATAGTAAGTAAATGAACAAAATTTGCTAAAATTTCACGGATTTGTACTTGAATTGTATGTGTTCAACACATTTTGTGTAGTTTATGGAAGAAAACTCATACATGCATAAAATTTTGCCTTTCCAGATCACTTGTCTGAATTTTTTTCAACCTTCTTCGAAAACCCATCGGAAAATGCAGAAGAAACGAAAGAGGAGGTTTTCCAGGTATTTATGGAAATGATGGTTCCACACAATGAAAAAATTTGTTTCCGAGCTTTGTTACTAAAGTTATTCGGTGTTAAGCCAACTTAAAGCTCTGATTTGCAGGCTGATCAGACACTTGTTCCCTATTTGGAATTTTCAACTAGAAGACGAAAGAATTCACAAGATAGAGCTTTCTGTTTCTCTCGTGTTTTTAAAGTTTTTTTCGTATGACGAATTTACTGTTAACTTTTAAAACGTAATACATTTTGCATATTCACTTGTTTTAATAAATTTGACGAACACCATATGATTTGTGTGTTTTGATAATTGTAACTCTTAAATGTACTTTGAGTGAAGAACTAATACGGTTAATCAATTTCGAATTGCACTGATCAGAGTTCTTAGGGCTCCTAAAATGTTCAAATTATAGTTCCTGTTAAAGTCCACACACATTTGTATTAAAGTTTTTGTGCCCTTGCATTAAGGTTAACTTGTTTCTGTCTTCTATTCTTTGTTACGTTGAGAAATATTTCGTTTAAATCTTTAAATAACGTTATATACAATGTTTAAAGCGGTGTGGGGGGACCTTGTGTCGTTCCAGTGAATTGGATATACCAAAGTTATGAGCTGTTTTTGTTTAAATTCATATTAGTGCAAAGCCCTGCACCAGCGAATATAAAATTTCGTTAAACTACAGATTGCATACTGTAGAATATTAATCTAGTAGGAAGTACATGTACAAGAATATTTTAGAGTGTTCTTAAATGAAATAAAGTTACAGTATAATTCAACTTGTATATGAATAATATCATTTTTGACTAGGACGAGCCTACTTTGGACAGAAATTTAAAATTGGATTTTTGTTTTTTTGTAATCTTCCTGATCTGATTCAACAAGCAAATTGTTTGCGAGATGGTAGGTTCTTGCGACTATTATTGAAAAACGGAATCCGCATTCATTTTTAGTAATGCCAGAGAATTCTACTAAACACATTTATCAAAATAAGCAGAGGCATTAAGTAGCTAGTTTGAATTCGGTACATGTCTTTTTTAAAGAAAAAGTTCATTTAAGTTAAAACTCCAACTGCGCTACCGAAGAATCTAAATTTTACGGCTAAGAGAATAAAGTATTTGGGTCGCACAATCGGGGAAGGTAAACATGGTCCTAATGATTTGATTGTTTGATTTTATGGCACAAGAGCCAAATTAGGCTAAGCTGCGCCGCTAATCTAATTCTTTACATCATCGCTTACTGCTTCAGGACCGTAAAAACGGTTGCCATAGCTAGCGTTGTTTCTCTCGAGCCACGGGCTCGAGTCCTGTGGTAACAGTAAAAATACACCACAAAAAGGAGCTGAATCACCTTAAATCCGTCGTGATTCAAGGTTTCACGTTATCAAGATCAAGGTGTGGAATCTTGAAGAACAAGGTCGTAGTTCAGGTGTCATCCTGGGCACTTGAATGAAATACAAATTTAGGAAGTCTTTGCCAAAAAAACCCATGAAGCTGAAAAGTCGTAATCAAAAATCAAAAAAATGTTAAAGTGAGCAAAGGTTTCGTGGCGGATAGTCCCTAATACCAAAAAGAAATGGGGCTCAAATTTCTTTAGTGTATGATGGGGGAATAAAAAGGTCGTATTGCCATCGGGCTTCAATATTTCAAACTATGAATCCGGTACAAAAATGGTTCTGGGGGTCCAGCGTGCAACGGGGACCCCAAAACCCCACTTTTCGGGGGGGCAAATATTTCTCCTTACGCCACTGGTACCAGAATCCTTGTTTTGTGTTTAGCACTATTACAGAATGGAAAAAAAGATATTTGACTGGCTGTGTTAAACTAAGATTTATAAAAACCTAAGGTTTTACAGGGGGATCTTATAATTTAACAAATCAGATGACGAACGAATAACAATTTCGTAAAAACCTATTCAAATTTTTTTTTTCGAATTATCTTTTAGTAACTTTCAAGGATTTTTTAAAAGTCAGATTAGATTTACACCGTTGTGGTGCTGTGCTTCTGCAATTTGAGGTAAACTTCATACTTTTGAACCTCGGGTCATAATGACGACATCTGAGCTGACATTTTACTTTCCCCACTTCCATATCATACCAACACGAGGATGTAGTATGCAGTAGCTCCCTTACAAGACTGGTCCATAATGACATCAACACTTAAACTTACTATTCGACAACATTGGCCATGATTTTGTGACCACAACAATTTGGCTAACTACTGCCACTTACTGAATTAGAATTCCACTAGTACATATATAGCTTAAGTTGGAGGCTTACGACTTCAAACACTAGATTTCTGTGGGCACTGAACTTTAATTTCAGAAACAAGTTACTTTTAAAATTGTGGCAACAGTAAATCAGTGAGTATAAATACATTTCAAGACTATTATACAACCAACTTTTGAAAGACTGAAGCAATTGCTAAAGGGAAAAACATGCCTCTTCACATTTTAGAGCACCTTTTTGCACTTGATTTAATTGACTTAGTCATGAAACGTCGATATGAAAAATCGCTGATCAAAGAGCAGTCATTGCCATTCACGCAGGAGATCCGAAATTTTGTTCATGCATTCTTGGACAGAGAAAAAAATTAATCACATTTTCACTACAGTGCAAGGAGAACAGAATGTTGAAAATGATGCTGTAAGGATATACTGCTTGCACCTGGCAACAGGTCGAACAATACACACGAGATCTGGCAGCGGGCCTACTATATACAGAGGAGGACCTGGCAACGACAGGGGAGACCAGACCGGAAGAGACCGAACGAGGAGAGCGTTAGCGAGAAAACGGAAGGCGAGAAAACGTAGTCCGAGGAAGGAAGACGGCTGGATGATGGATTATAATCTTGTACCATCTTATATTCTTTATGAAGTGTCCCATAGAAGGTGTTAAATAAAACCGCGAGACACAAAATTCTGACTCGAATTATTTTCACAATTCGAACACGACCCGATCCGAAAAGAACCCACAAGTTTACAAAGTTTACAGATGCAAACAAGATCTTTTGCATATGGAGTTTTGTTGTCACCTGCCGAGTTGTGGGCTAAGGAATAAACAGATGCCGTTATTTTCTTCAGTTTCTGATGAACGGAACAGTGACCTGAAAACAACGAAGGAAATCCCAGTAGTGTTCAAGTGCAGAAACGGGGTTCATGTCGAGGTAAGTGGCTATTGTTCCCCTAAGTTAAAATATTGTGTAAATATTTAAACGAGTAATGGGATGCAGTCATTTATAATTTTTTTAAAAAGATATATCTGGAAAAGATGATTTCATTGGTTTATGCTAATATTTTATGTTGTATTATATTGTGTAGATGAAATAAGATTGTGTACTTATTTTACCTGGAAATAATAGAGTATCATTTTAAGTGTTGTAAAATTTTATTTAGAGTTCTAGTGTGTTAAACTATAATTTCTTTTCTATCATACTTTACTATTTTGAAGTTGTCTCAAAAATTAAAATTTGGGTATAGAAAGTGCTTTGCATAACAATTTAGTTTGCAGAATTAAGAAAAAAAATTAGTTGGATCAATTTATTTTGAAATAATGGTTGCGAAAAATTTATGTTTGAGTTGGTGAAAAATATAGATTAAAAAAAAATATACGTATATTTGTTTCCAGAAGACTTCCTGTTAAAATGCTGTAAATAAGAGATTTTGTAGGTTATTTATGACTCGGGATATGGATTGTTTTTTAATGTTATGATTGGTTTTCTTTTTAAAGAAAAGTGTTTCAGTTTGATGTAATGCAATCTGAGGTCACTTCCTTTGCTCATAATTTATGTATATATATTGGTTTTTTGTTTCATGCATAAGATTCTTTTAATTAAAGAAAAGAAGCTAAGAGTAGATTTATGATTTGAGAAATAATTCTATGGTAATGTAGCTAAAGTATGTTTTTTTTGAAAAAGTATTCTGCGGTTTTAATAATTACTGTTTTATTGCAAATATATTTCGTATTGTGTTTCTGGAATTTAAGTAGTTAAAAAAATGAGTGTATAACTTTTTGTTAAATATATAGTACTAGGTCATTTAAGTGTTTGTATTTAAATTTGTCAGAAGGTAATTTGGCATTAGGTTTAGTTTTAGTAAAAATGGCATTTCTCATTAGAAGTAGGAAAATTGACTTAATTCAATTAGCGCGGGACTTAGATGAGTCACCTGATCCGTCCATGTCTAAAATAGTTTTAAGGGATTTAATAACTTTTAGTAAATATTACAAGGAGGAAGAGGCAAAAGAGTTATTGGAAGTTATTACAGCCGAAAGATTAGAGACAGAACAGCAGCAAAAACTAGAACAACAAAAACAATTATCAATTGAAAAATTACGCTTGGAAATAGAATTATCTAGGAATGCTAATCAGAGTGCTATTCAAAACAATAGTCAAACCTCTCGTGTAAAATCTTTAGATGAAATAGTTCAAATGGTTAGGCTCTTAACTGTAAAGGTACCCAACAGATCAGACGGGTGGGACTATTTCTTTTCTAATCTTGAAAAAGCTTTCGCTAGTGAAAATGTCAGCGACGAGTTAAAACCGAAAGTTTTGTTATGCATGTTAGGAGACAAAGTGTCAAACTTATTAGTTAACCTAGGCGAAGAATTAAAAGATTATGAGTCTTTAAAACGGGTTGTGCTCAAGGAGTATGAACCCTCACCAAAAATGTTTAGAAAATTTTAGAAAGGCCAAACGTAACCCTGACGAAACTTTCTCTCGGTTCGCGTCTCGTTTAACATCCATGTGGTTATACTACTGTAAGTAAAGAGGAGCAAATGATTTTGAGTCAGTTAATCAACTAATCGTAGCAGATAAAATGTTTGAAATGTTGGATTCTGAGACGGCGACCCATATTGGTGTGCTCCAAGGGGAAGAATGGTACAAACCCAGGGACTTGGGCAAACAATGTGATATATTTTATGCTTCCAAAGGGAAATCCTACGATGGACCTGCGACAGCTAAATGGAATGATAATGAAAAGAGTTTTAATGGTAGTTGGGGTAAACAGCCATTTGTGGAGAGAAAAGGTCGGATAATTTTTCTTCTAGGAAAAACTTTGATAAATCCAAAGTACCTGAAATTGAAAAAAAATTCGCTTGTTTCACCTGCGGATCAGACAAACATTTTAAGCGGGATTGTCCAAAAAACAAAAGGGTACATAATAAAAGACTAAATATGAATAAGGTGTCAACGGAAGGGACAGAATTGAAAGATGGGACGGTAGCTGCTAGAGTTGATTTACTAGGTAAAGTCATTCCTAGGCGGGCTATTGAAGACAAATTAAGTAAATTAGTGAAAACATCTATTAGTGTAGATGGGAAATTAGTCCATGCGTTAGTGGATTCTTGTACGGAAATTACTGTTATCAAAAAAGACTTAGTTCCTGGAATATCGATTGAATCGGCTTCCACGATTTATTTGAAAGGCATTTTCGGACCAGCGGTTAAATGTCCTTCAGTATATGTTCCAATTGGTCTTGCTACCGGTGGCCAGGTTAATGTGGTGCACCAGCAAGTTTTATGTGCTTTGGCAGAAGTTTTCGTAGAAGATGTGTTGCTTCCACCAGATGTTTTAGATATGTTGGGAGGAGCCCAGAGTGAAGAGAATTTTCTGGCTCAAAGCTCTCGGAACCTGAGGGTTGACTCGGGAAATGTAGATGAAACTGAGGTTTCATCTGGTATTCTGCCAGTGAACGTTGAGGATGGTCAAAGGAATATTACTTCATGTCGGAATGAAGTGGAACATTTGGTACTAAGGATGAGGAGGTGACCGCTGATATGGATAAAGGAAGCATGGCGGCTGACAGTTTTCGTTCAGAGCAGGAGTGTTGTGCAGAGTTAGCATTGGCTTGGAAGCATGCTAAAGAAGGCAAAGGAAACTACTATGAAGTAGATGGGTATCTATTTCATAGAGATAAAATACTCGGGGAGAGTATTGGGCAACTGGTGATTCCGAAATGCAGACGAACTGAGGTGTTGAGACTAGCTCATACCTCCGAGCTCAGTAGTCACATGGATCTCAAGACGCTTGAACGAATCAAGTATTCTTTCTTTTGGAAGGGTCTGAGGGCCAATGTGAAGAAATTTTGTGAATCATGTAAAGAATGTCGGCTCACTCGATCGGTTAGGGTTAAAGACCGATCACCCATTACACCTGTGGTAAGGCCTGAATTGCCATTTCAGGTGGTGAATATGGATCTGATGGGTCCAATTAATCCACCGAGCTCAACAGACATAAATATATTTTATGTCTGGTTGATCAGCACACTAGGTGGGGCGAGGCTGTGCCGTTGACTAGTCTCAGTGCGAAGGTAACCTGTGAAGCTTTATCTAGCATATTTTCGAGAACAGGTATACCGAATGTTGTCGCCTCTGATAATGGGACGATTTCCTTAAGGCAGAGGGATATTAATTTAATTACAGGAAAGCAGTTTAAAATCAAAACTGGTTGTATATCCCTGATATTAATTAGTACTAAACGAGAGAAAACTGAGTATCTTTTAGATTTAGGTGTAAACGAGATGGGGCAGTCCCACCGTGCTCTGCTCGCTGTTTTGTTAGGAAAAGTGAACAGATACCCGAACCCGAATATTAAATGTATTAAGTATAGAAGTTTGAACCTGGTGACGAGAACAGAGATTTATCTCTTGTTGAAAAGGGAAGGTTTTGTAGAAAAGAATAGCGCAGCATCGTGGGTCACACGGTACTGGATTTGTGGAAGTGGTATTTTTGTCGTTCTCTTACGATGAAGATAAGGACTGTGTTGAACATGTTAAGCATTGTTATTTTTGTATAATGTGTTTTTTTATGTATCTGTTCGCAATCCCATTACAGTTTAGATCTCTCTGGGAACATAGTTCACATAATTGAAATAAGTGACTATTAATATGGTTTCATGTGTTTATTTTAAGGAACTTTGACTAGAACAAACATAAAGACTATTGAATGTTGTAATTGTGTGTTCTGTTTGTGAATTTTCTATTTCACGGTTAGAAACAATCCTGGTTCCTGATGTGGTAAAATCGGCAAGAAGGGGCTAATTTTACTTTTAGGTGGGGCGTGTAAGGATCTACTGCTTGCACCTGGCAACAGGTCGAATAATACACACGAGATCTGGCAGCGGGGCCACTATATACAGAGGACCTGGCAACGACATGGGAGACCAGACCGGAAGAGACCGAACGAGGAGAGCGTTCGCGAGAAAACGGAAGGCGAGAAAACGTAGTCCGAGGAAGGAAGACGGCTGGATGATGGATTATAATCTTGTACCATCTTGATATTTTCTTTTTATGAAGTGTCCCATAGAAGGAGTTAAATAAAACAGAGGGACAAAATTCTGACTGTAATTAATTCACAATTCGAACACGACCCGATCCAAAAAGAACCCACAAGTTTACAGATGCATTCCCTGCTTTTGACGAATTATTTAGGCACAATTCCTTTGAATTTGTTGATACGTTGGAAGATATGTTAAAATATTGAATCACATTATGCCAACGTACTTGCCTAGTTTATAGAAATGGTGCTCAACTGGCCCCTTCTATTGCTTTGGTAGAAATTTCAGACTTTGTTAAAGCATACCTTTCGATTAGATCAGAAAGCACGTTTTGGCTGAGATTGGGTGTGAAGCCATAATTATCCATTGAACAATCCACCGCATTTTCTGCAGAAGTAGACTCCTTTTGCGGATTGTATATCAGCTGTCTAACTTCAAATGTTGTATAATCATCTAAAGAAGCAAACTAAAGTGGCGACTGTATAAGCCACTAGAAAAACTTAGACAGCATGAAAATTTTAGTAGCAAGAATTAGTTACATTACAATATGATCATTTGCAAAGGAAACGCAACTCTTTAATTGGCAACGGTTTCAATGACAATTTGATTAAATTCAGTTTCGCAATTGTTAAAATCTGCTGTTGGAGACCCATAACAGTTTCAATGGAAACTAATATTTCGTGACCAAAGCACGTGAACTTCAGTAGAATAAAAGAACTGCCATAACAACTGGGCCAAAACTAAGGTTTTTAAGATTGCCAGCAGCAGCAAACTAACCTCCCAAAATAAGATCATTTTCACTTGGCCTTGATGAAACATCTAAATATCAACAGTAATAACATTAAGTGTATGTGATTTGGACACTTAAAAACATACGCTTTGAAATTTTCATTAGATCTGCTTAATTCAAGTCTTGTATTTTTAATTAGTATTTCTAATATTGCTCTTTCACTTCTGGATTTCATAATCATATGTAGTTTAAATTCATCAACGCTGACGTATATATAAAAAACGGCACCAAAGCGCATGAACGTTTGAAAGAAAAACGAAGATTATTGTATATATTTTAATAACAATCAAAGTTTTAAAATGTTCAATAATTTTATTACTTTTTTTACGTTGCCTAAGCTGTTATGCTATATTGACTTGCAAATGATTAGTTATTTTATTCTAGTTATTGTATTCTTAATTATCAGCTGTAAAATGTAGATGAGAAAAAGATATCTTTTTCAATTCTGGCATTTGTTTTTATTCACTTGTTTCTTGTAATTTTAATATTTTCTGACTTCTTGACCTACCTCCTGTCCTCCGGCTATTAGACTGGAATTATTGGTTCTCATAAATTATAAAACCTACACATATAGGATTAATTATCATTTTACCGTAACTTTTTCTCTATTCAAAAAGTAGAACATTTAACATTTCTAGTTTTGGTGGTTTGGTATGCAACCATTGCTTTTCGAAGGGTAACTATATTGAATTGAAGCGGTTATTTTCAATTTTTAAATATTCGTATGTTAGGCTATATCAATGTTTTGCGTAATGTGATTCGTAACTTTTGTATAATTGTATTTCAGTTGAATTGTGAATATTTGAGCAGAAGCGGATTAAGCAGCTGGCGGCCGCCAGTGACCCCGAGCACCAGCAGGGAACCAAACTGATGGACTTCAGTTGTAAGTTCAACGTGCAACAAAAATTCTTGTACCGATACTGCAACCCCGATGATTACCTGCTATTTGAATTGCATAACAATTTGTGTTGCCCTTTTTTATATGCACATGCGGTTAAAGTCTTTTTTTCTCAAATGTTTTCCAGAACTTAGGTCTTTAATGTTTTCGGTTCCAAGTTTCTTAAAAAAAAATTGGAACCGAGATATTAATGATTATAAAAACTGCAAGTTTTTAGTTCTTTCGAAAGAATTTAGCATTTGAAGGTTTCTGATTTATTATCTGAATTGTCATGTTTATATTTTGAGAATCTGTGGAAAAAGAGATCGAATCAGAGGCCTAACGTACACGCCCGCATTTCGGGGCCCAGGGACTCTAGAGTCCAAAGCTTGAGTTTGCAGATAGTCATAATATTTTCCGTTAAGCTACTGGATCGAAGTATTTTGTATGTTAAGATCATTTTAATTTCAGTTAGCATAACAGAAAAAGCGAAATATTCTAGTGAGATTGAGATTTCTCTAAATCGATGGACTAATCAAATAGTGGAATAGAGGAAAGTAACTTTCGAAAAAACTGTATAGGATCTTTGTGGCTATTGTAATAATTGATCATGTTGATAATTGTATACTTTCATTAGGTCTGAATTTTGCTGGCATCTTAAGATTGGTCAACTTAAATTTGATTAACTGGTAGAGTTAAAATTTCAGGTAATGTGTATCTTGTTCTTTAATTGTTTTGGTTTCGTAGGATCATTTTTACACTATTTTCATATGTTTGATTTTTGAGAACTTGTGTTTCTATTTTGATAATGTTTTCCTTTTAGTACTTCAACATTTTGATTTTTCTAACATAGAGAAAGGGAAGTATGGACAGGGCCAGCCATGTGAAGGGTGTGGCGGATGCTATGCCTTAGAATGATAAGAAAACTAATGTATTCTTGCACATGAAAACTTCACAATATTCCTATCGTATGAAATGTGCATTTTGTCGTAAACATTATTTTTGTAGATCTCTGAAATTCAACAATCTACAAACTAATTCTTGAAATCACGCGTACTTTAACGGTTTGCACTAAAGTAGATGAAGCATATAATAAGGAATGTTCAGGAATGTTCCTCAGAATTTGAAATCCATTATCAGGGGTGTGGCTCCCACCGTATCAATGATACAGGCCCCTTAGCTACATGGGCCCCAGACATGTCTAAGCGAAAAGTCGTAGAATGTTATCAATGGTTTTATTAAGAGTTCCTTTTTACGTTTATAATATAGTATGTCGATGGCTCCAAACGATATAAATTTTCCGTGTAAATTCTGAATCTCGGGACCCACAATAAGTTACGATTAAAAGAGATGGTAGAATTACTCAAAATAAGACAAGGAGTGGTATGTGCTCGAAAGTAGGAAAGACTTCAAACGATCTTCCTGTTGAACCACTTTGAATGTGAAGTGAAATACAGATAATACTTGGGATGGGAAATTCCTTTCAGAATGTTAATTGCTTGCAAATGACAATACCCCCTTAATCTGTTGATTGATTGACTTTAATAAACGTCGCAATAAGAAGCTACACGAAGGCTTGTCCCTAAAGCCATGGTTTCCTAGGAAAGTGACGCCACTCTTAAGCGTCCGTGACATTACTGCGGGTGACGTCACTAAAACATTGCCAGTGTAAACAGATTGGCTGAGTTCCTAGAGAGCGGTGGGCGGGAGTGGAAAGTAAAATAGCGGTGCCGGTACGTTCGTCGTAACCGCAGCAACAATTCGTTGAACGTCTTCACAATAGCGGTGGCACAAAAATGAGTTCCAATATTTTCTGGACTCCTGAAGAGGATGAAATTTTAATAGATTTCGTGAGAAAACACAATGTGTCTTATACAATATAAGACATCAAGATTACAGGAAGGCCCAAACTAAACATTTGTGGGAAAGTATTGGGACTACACTGGAAGAGTCGGGTACGTGAAAATACAAAATTTTGTATGTTCTAGATATATATGCCTCCGAAAGTCTGCGTATAGGCGATCATCTTTCATATTCATTCAATAATCGTTAATTAAATGAAGTCTCTCTGAGTCAACTATTTCTCTTATCGTCGTAAATTCAAATAGTATAATGAACAATCGCCTAAATATTATATAAAATACAAATATTTTTAACTTGAGAACGACCCAAATCGTGTGCGTCAAAAGTCTGCGTACACTGAAAAAAACCTTTACAATAAAGGAATGTAACTAAAAGTTAATACTTTTAAAGCTATTCCGTTCTTTCTATAACTGTCAACATATTTGACAAGGTTTTAACTAGATAAGTTGTTGGATCTGGGGATATTTTGCTCCATTCTTCTACCCTGACAAATTTGAGCAATTCCTGGAATACTATTACGTTCTCCTTGATTATTCATTCGTGTACATCCCAAAAATGCTGTATTGTGCTTAAGTCTGGGGACTAGGTTGACGTTCGGAGTTGGTTTGGGACATGTCAGAACATCGGGCTTCACAATGTGAGCCACTTGCTTGGTACCTTTTTGCCAATGATAGTAAAAATTATTGCTCACTGCAATTTATCGGCATATGCTCCGATATTTTACTTCAATAAGTTCAAGTAGTCAATTTTGTATATTGTTGATTCAATAAATTCCAGATTACCAGCCAATCGGCTTTTAATATACTTACTTCTCCATGCTTGATAGTCAAAAGGGTTCTCTTAAGATCTGTCCAGGTATTTTTGTAGGCATATTTTTGTTTTTGATATTAAATTTTAAAAATTACTTTCAATTGAATGTATTATATTCTAAAAAAATATGTCCTTTTTAGGTTTTTTTGGCAAAGGTCATTCTCTTTGCTTTGTTCATTCGAAAGATGAATGGCTTCTTGAGTGCTACTCGGGCATGATAGTCATTCTTTTTCTGTAATTAAAGTCACACTTTTTTGCAATATCTCAGGAACAGTTTTGGCTATTTGTGACACTTATAGTCTTGTATTTATTGTTATAGAGCGTATTACAAAGCAAGCTTGGCTTGGACGTTAATATTTTAGTTAATTTGTAGTTTATGGACACTTTTTGAATCAATGAATGTCTCCTATTGACAATTTCAACAATTGCTTTAAAAATTTTCCCGTTTTCTGAAGATCTATGATGATTTTTCTTTCAATAATATATCGATCTCTATTCTGTTGCCTGTCATGGAACCACAAGAGTTTTCAAAAATCTCAAATCCTAAATAAATCGTAAGAGAAGCATTTAATTGAAAATTCGATTTAATGCAATTATTTTACAATAAAAGATCTTTAAAAGCTCTATTTTGTAAGTGCACGCAGACTTTCGGCTCGGATGATTATTTGGTGGTCATTCTTGATTTTTCATGTTAAGGTGATTTTGTTGCTATTGTTTGAATAAGGAATTTTTGAAGAATTGCTGACAAGTATTTTGATTTTCAAAAGCGAGATTTTAATAGTAATTATAGCATAAACACATAAGATAATTGCCTGTACGCAGACTTTCGGAGGCAAGTGTAAGTTATCCCAAAATCACTTTTAACTAAGTATTTTATCTATTATATTTCGTTTGGTGTATTTTTGTACTCATGAAAACTGGAATTTGGAAGCATGAGGTATTGTAAATACATTTTGCTTCGTTTTCACCATGTTCATTTGTCAAAAATTTTATGCTATATCAATTTTCGTAAACTAATTTTATTTTACGACATTCAAAATATAACAATCAGTAAGGTTACACAACATTCAAAAAAGTATCGTGATGAAATGTATAATAATGTAACAGTTTATAAAAAAATGTTTGTATGTTCCGATTGCTGTAAAAGATGAGGGATTACTATATTCGACGAAAAGGAAAACCTGGCAGCGGTTCCTCAGGGATTGCAGCAAAAAAGCGTTCTGCATTGCTGTCATTTTCGGATAGTTTTGCTGTATCACAAAGTCCCTTAACCACCAATGTGGAAAGCTCGCAGGGCTTGAGTAATGGGATACAATTGTCACACAATGAGCCAGATATTGACACAACACCAGGAATTATCATGCCAGAAATCCTTGAGCACCACTCTAATGATGCTTTGGGGGATATGAAGGAAGATAAATTAAAGTGTGCCGCCCCCCAAAAAAGGAAAACAAACAAATACACATTCTGCAGAGCGATTAAAGCTGTTGAAACAGATAGTTGAACGAAAAGCCGCACCTCGGAATGAACAAGATGAGGCTGATCTTTTTTTTTGGATCTATGGCGAAGATTTAAGACTTCCTCGTACAGAGTAGGCTGAAATGCGAATTCAGATTACCAATTTGATTAGTAATGCTGAACTAAGAAGCAAGAAATCTGATGCATTACCAGCCTGCTCAACCCCAAGAAATGATGCCTTCTGATGAAGCCAATAGTTCTGAAATACTTTTTGTATAAGTTCTACTTTTTAAATAATAGACTAAAAATAAAAAAATTAGATTCTCTTATTTTAATGTAAATAATGGAAGTAACTTATAATTTAGTTATATAATTCACTCGTCAAAAGTGTATATCTTTCATCTGTATTTTTTCGTTATTTTGTTCAGTGTTTAAATCAATTTTTTAATCTGTATATATTTAAACTGTGGAAAAGAAATATATGAATAAAACTATGGTCATGTCATGATTACTTGTATTTTTTACAACTATATATAACATTTCTTTGGAGCATATTGTCTCTTTGTGTATTATAAAAGTATCTGAAGTCAATCTCAACTTTTTACTCAATTCAATACAAAAACATTATTGGTATTAGTATAACGTGTTATATATGGGATTTGACTAGATGTTTTGGTAAGCTTACAGATTCTTTTAAACTTTTCCAAATGTTTACTTTTGAGAAAAGGAATTTTTTTTTATGAAAATTAATACTTGGAATTAGAAGTTTCTGGTTTTTGTAATTCTTTAATTTCATTTATTGATGTGATATAAAAGAACATAAATAATAAAATATGTAAAGTATATACAATACAGTAATTAGTTCAAAATTGCTTTCATCGCTTGAAGATGCAATTTCAATTGATTTATTTTTCGACATCTTTAAGTGATAAGTTTTTGTGAACCTCGCGATTACCAGATATACATGATCTAATCTCTTTTTGGAATTGGTTGGTATCTATTTTAAAATACTTTTCTAGCTTTGTTGGAAAGCTAGATCCTTGCATATATTTATCCGCTCTCAAAGAATCTGGTTCTTGGCAATCTTCATAATCTGTCAATAAATTGAAAGATTATGAAGATCTTTGCAGCAGAAAGTTGTAGCGATACAATTAAATATTTTATGCTGGTACACACAGAAATTGTTAAATTTTTTTTCTTCAGATCACTGCAATATTCTGATAATACTATTTACTTAGTTTTATAAAAATTTGTCCTTTTTCTACATTTTATGTTTAACTTTAGGGTAGGATTTCTTTTTCGCTCTAATCCTATTTAAAAAAATATTAAGTTTCATTTTCATGCTTCAACTAGGATTAGAAAAAAATCCCGCATTCATTCCCCTAGAACAGGGATGTCCGGCCCGCGAGATTCTTTAAAACTTCACAAAATTCGCCTATTTCGTACAATATTGTTTTTTAAAAAAAACAAATTCCATAACTGTTATTTTATCACGCTGCTTCTGTTACTGCGAATCTCCTTTTTTTTTTTAAATTTATCAAACATAAATCGTACTCAAACTTAACGAGAACGAAAATCTGCAACATCAATTACAATACACAAATACACATGCATTGAGATCGACTAGCAAAAACTAAGTGAAAGAGTTGAGAAACAGATATCTCACTAATTGAATGAATTAAACATTATTTGACCATTACATTATTATACTATCTATGTTTGTATACATGAAAAACAATAATATATCAGTCTGGTTTTTTAAATTTTCACTCCAACAAATGCTTGTAATGGATCCAAATCTAATACAGAGATATATATTTTTATATGCGGCCCACGGGAATGAAAAGTTTTCCCGAAGTGGCCCACGAGGTCAGTTGGGTTGCCCCTCCCCCCGAGCTAGAAAGAGATGAGGGAGGGGAGCCCCACTTAGATCGAAGCTAGGAACTTTACTTTCATTGGTGTGGGGGACAAACTACCGGTTTCAGAGTGGCGAGGGAAACGTCCTTCCTTTCCTTTTTAGGGGTATGTATGTCCGAAAAAAGCCGAATGAGAGTTACATTACCGAGCGTGACGTTCATTCAAGTTCACTCTCCGGCAAATCGCGCCACACACAATAGAAGCTATCACTTTAAAAATTTCTAAACATAAGAAAGGAATAGCTTATTTACATATTTTTTATGTAAATAAGCTATTCCTACTAAACTTCTAAAACTTAGAACCCCGACTAAAATAGCCCTCATTATGCCCCCAGGTGAGTGATTTTTTATCAATTGCTTTGTTTAAATAGATATATGCCCCTGTGCTCTCAACACTGACCATACGAGATATTGGGACTCCCTTTTAATCCATCCAGATGGAAATAAAAGTACATTGTAATATGTTACAAGTCAAACTCGCCTTTATACCAACTGATTTTATACTCGGAAACATACATTTTATACTCTTTATGCTTGAAAACAAATATTGTAATTTTGATTTAAAAAAAACATTATAAATACTTTAGTTTTTTAAGTTAAGGTTTAGTCCTTAAAACCCGAGCAGATTTTTACATTAATAAAACATTTAAAATGCCAACTGGAAGGGGTTTTAAGAGAAGCTTTCAGTGCCCATTTAGAAGAAAAAAATAACATCTAAAGGACCCGTAGAACCATAATCTAACTACTTAACTTATTAACATTTTGAAAAAATGATTCACTGTAATCGCGAGAAAAATAAAACCAACCAAATCATATTTTTGAAATATTTATTCTGGAAATTGTACACATACATATCAGGCATTAAAAAAAGACAAAATATAAGTGTGATTTTTGAAACAACATGCCGCTATAAATTTTTTATAGAATTTTTTTATAAACACTATCTATAATCAATATAATCGCCAACTCCATCTTTATTTGTACAGCAGCATGTTTTTATGTAACATATATCAAATCATTTTAAATATAGGAAGTTCTAATGTGTAAAGGAACATATAATTAAACAGATTTTTTTTATTTTTATGAAATCAATAGCCTGTCTTACTAAATATAAGTGAAAATGCCTTCCAAACAGTGTTTCAAATATATTACATGTTAGGATACATGAGTCATCTAAATTATGTGCTGATGAACTTATAGATAGCTGGTTCTGAGAGAAATCTTAAAAAGTACCCTCATTAGAGTAAAATCTCTGTATAATTATGAATAACATTTGCAGTTTTTTAACGACTATCTACACAAAATTTAGCATAACATATTTAGTGTTATGCTAGCCTTGTATGACTGTTTTGAATATGATAAAGACTATGATGTAAATCAAATGGTCTTTGGCAAAAAGTGCAAAATGTATGAAATTTGTAGACTTGTTATCCATAAAATATTAGAAGAGATAGAGAGAAATTCAAAACTCTGCAAAATTTAAAATTGTAACAAATGGTAATATTCATTATTTATTGTAATGACCGCTAAATGGCGCCACCAGACAGAGTGCTAGTTTAGTTTCCCTCTAGTGGGTGAGTGAATGAATTTGGGGTTTTTTGGCGCAAGGACCAATTCTGGCTATACTGCGCCAAACATTTGTTTTAATTTCCATAAAGCTTTTTAAAAAAACAGTTAAAAATTTTAATTAGATATAATGAATTTTATGTTTAAATATAAATTATAAAATTTTTAAAAATTCATATTTAATTGTTACATTTTATTAAAATGGCAAAAGTGTGAAATAAAAAAAACATCGAAAATAGTTTAAAATATTAACCATTCTACCTTGATCTAAAAATGATTCAAATCCAATGTATAAATTTTAATTTTTTCGATTTCTAGTAGGTGTCAGGAAATGAGAAAAACCAGACTGTACATGAGAATCCATTAATTTTTCGTCTACATCGTATATAATCATATCCTCGTCTTCGGAGTCATAGTGAATGTAGCTTCTTAGGTGTGTGAGGTGTCATTTTAATTTCAATGTCTGCCTTTTGTTCTTTTGCACGTCTTTTTCGATTTTTTTAGTTTTTTATAATCTCTTTGGAATTTTAGAAGTGTTAGAAGGTTCATTGTTGGATGCAGTATCTGCTGACTCTGAAAAGGAAACTGGTGACTGAATTTCAGTTGATAGTGCAGCAAATTTATTGGAAGTTGCAGGAAATAAACATGTATCGGTTTTTAAAGATGAAGCGAAAGTATTTAAGCTATTGCCAGCGGAAGAAGTATTAGTAACAAAGTTTCACTTTGTATTGTTGGTAATATTGCAGATGTGGAAGGAATGGTGGAAGGTATGTCATTAGATGTAGGAATTATAGGAATAGTTGGCTGGGATTCTGATATTGTAGATGTCGAAGATAATAGGTGTGCTTGAGTGGAAACAGACAATTTCGAAACTGTAGGAAAGATGCAGTTTTATTTTGTTTCGAGATGGATGAAGCCGGTTGAAGTAGTTTTAAAGGTGGGCACTTTATTTTTGTGAAATTTTCATCTGTCTGTAGAAGAGGATATTATTGATGATTTAGCAGCCTGGGGGGAATATGTCTGTGATAAAGGTGGGGCTATTAACTTTCGGGCTTCTAAGTAGGTTATATTTTTATTAGTTTTAATTTCTTGTATTTGTTTTTCAGTTTTCCATTTTGGGCAGTTTGGAATCGGCGGAATGAGGTTGCGAACAGTTAATGCCTTTCAGTTCTAAGGTGCAATCTGCAGAAGGATGCCCTACAGATGCACACCTAGAGCAGGTTAGTTGTCCCGAGGGGGAGTGAAT
>BMAV01009218.1:0-13545 GCA_019973955.1 Trichonephila inaurata madagascariensis | reverse complement strand
TGAGAGTTGGTGTCGTTACCAAAGGACAAAAGCAGCAGGGAGTTCCCTCAAAGAAATTCAGCTAGGACTTCCTGATAAAATTATAAACCAAATAAAAAGCCTACATATCTAAAACTGTGTAATAAAAATTTGTTGAAAAAATGTCTTCATGGTAAGACACAGAATTGTAACGAAAGTTATAACAACATTTTGTGGAATATTGTTCCCAAAAATATATTTAATGGATTGGAAACATTTTGTTTGGGTGCATTATTAGCTCTAATACTTTTTAATTCTGGTTATGCTGGTATATTATCAGTAATTCGAAATGTAAATGGTTCCCTTCCTGAAAGTGTTGCTCAAGAGTTACTTAAATTTGATAAACAACGGATTTCAACATCTTTAAGACACTCTTTACCGATTACAAAATTGTCTCGAAAAAAAAAGAAAACTCGAGTGTATAGGCCATGTACAGAAACGTGTAGGGGGGAGGTTGCGTCAATTAAAAAAAACGATAGAAGACTCTGTCAGTGAATTATGCTCACATATGAACCTAAAGTGCAAAAACTGCTCCTTCTTTAAAGGTTTCCCTACGACAGAGAAGATGAAAGGTTCTTGTCTTATAAACTCTTCAATTGTTTTGGGGATAAGGATAATCGGGAAAGGATTTTCTGCTGGCAAAAAGTTATGTGCTTTCCTCGGTTTACCTTTCTTGTCAAAACTTGCTTTCCGCAATCAAGAAAGGAAACTGTTGAAAGCAACTGAACGTGTTGCTCAAGAAAACATCAACACTGCATTGAGTGAAATCAAAGGCTCAAATAGTTTCACTAAATGAGGAATATCTATTGATGGTACTTGGCAACGCAGAGGCTACTCATCTTTGAATGGGTGTGTAAGTGCCATATCAGTTGACACCGGTAAAATTTTAGACATTGAAGTTATGATGCAATATTGCCACATATGCGAGAAAGGTAATAGCCAATCATCAAAACATTTATGTTCGAACTATAAAGGTTCTGCGGGGAACATGGAAGTTGTTGGAGCCTACCGTATATTTGAGAGATCAAATGAAAGGGATGTGCAGTACAATGAATACTACGGAGATGGGGACTCGAAAGTTTATGAATCTGTTAAAAACTTTTATGGAATTAATACAGTAACCAAACTCGAGTGTATAGGCCATGTACAGAAACGTGTAGGGGGGAGGTTGCGTCAATTAAAAAACGATGAAAGGTTTGGGAGGGAAAAATAAATTAACTGATAAATTAATTGACAGAATTCAGAACTATTATGGAATAGCTATTCGAAGCAATGTAGGTAATCTACAAAAGATGATGAGTAGTGTAATAGCTGCATTTTTCCACTGTGTATCTGGAAAAAATAATCCATTGCATGGACAGTGTCCTGCAGGATCTGAGAGTTGGTGTCGTTACCAAAGGACAAAAGCAGCAGGGAGTTCCCTCAAAGAAATTCAGCTAGGACTTCCTGATAAAATTATAAACCAAATAAAAAGCCTACATATCTAAAATTGTGTAATAAAAATTTGTTGAAAAAATGTCTTCATGGTAAGACACAGAATTGTAACGAAAGTTATAACAACATTTTGTGGAATATTGTTCCCAAAAATATATTTAATGGATTGGAAACATTTTGTTTGGGTGCATTATTAGCTCTAATACTTTTTAATTCTGGTTATGCTGGTATATTATCAGTAATTCGAAATGTAAATGGTTCCCTTCCTGAAAGTGTTGCTCAAGGGTTACTTAAATTTCATAAACAACGGATTTCAACATCTTTAAGACACTTTTTTACCGATTACAAAATTGTCTCAAAAAAAAAGAAAACTCGAGTGTATAGGCCATGTACAGAAACGTGTAGGGGGGAGGTTGCGTCAATTAAAAAAAACGATAGAAGACTCTGTCAGTGGATTATGCTCACATATGAACCTAAAGTGCAAAAACTGCTCCTTCTTTAAAGGTTTCCCTACGACAGAGAAGATGAAAGGTTCTTGTCTTATAAACTCTTCAATTGTTTTGGGGATAAGGATAATCGGGAAAGGATTTTCTGCTGGCAAAAAGTTATGTGCTTTCCTCGGTTTACCTTTCTTGTCAAAACTTGCTTTCCGCAATCAAGAAAGGAAACTGTTGAAAGAACTGAACGTGTTGCTCAAGAAAACATCAACACTGCATTGAGTGAAATCAAAGGCTCAAATAGTTTCACTAAATGAGGAATATCTATTGATGGTACTTGGCAACGCAGAGGCTACTCATCTTTGAAGGGGTGTGTAAGTGCCATATCAGTTGACACCGGTAAAATTTTAGACTTGAAGTTATGATGCAATATTGCCACAAGAGAAAGGTAATAGCCAATCACAAAACATTTATGTTCGAACTAAAAAAGGTTCGGGGGGAACATGGAAGTTGGGAGCCACCGTATATTTGAAGATCAAATGAAAGGATGTGCAGTACAATGAATACTACGGAATGGGGTCAAAGTTTATGAATCTGTTAAAACTTTAGGGAAATTAATAAAAACCCAAACTCGAGGTATAGGCCATGTACAGAAACTTTAGGGGGGGTTGCGTCAATTAAAAAAAACGATGAAAGGTTTGGGAAAAAATAAATTAACGATAAAAATTGCAAATTCGAACTATTATGGAATAGTATTCGAAGCAATGTAGGTAACAAAAAAAAGATGATAAAGGTGAAAATAGCTGCATTTTTCCACTGTGTATCGGGAAAAAAATAATCCATTGAGGAAGTGCCCTCAGGATCACGAGTTGGTGTCGTTACCAAGGACAAAGCGGGAGTTCCCTCAAAGAAATTCAGCTAGACTTCCTGATAAATTAAAACCAAATAAAAGCCTACATATCAAAATGTGTAATAAAAATTTGTTGAAAAAATGTCTTCATGGTAAACCACGGGAATTGTAACGAAAGTTATAACAACATTTTGGGATATTGTTCCCAAAATATATTTAATGGATTGGAAACATTTTGTTTGGGTCATTATTAGCTCTAATACTTTTTAATTCTGGTTATGCTGGTATAATCAGTAATTCGAAATGTAAATGGTTCCCTCCTGAAAGTGTTGTCAAGGTTACTTAAATTTATAAACAACAGATTAACATCTTTAAGACATCTTCCGATTAAAAATTGTCTCAAAAAAAAACTCGAGTGTATGGGCCCAAATGACGATGTAGGGGAGGTTGCGTCAATTAAAAAAAACGATAGAAGACTCTGTCAGTGGATTATGCTCACATATGAACCTAAAGTGCAAAAACTGCTCCTTCTTTAAAGGTTTCCCTACGACAGAGAAGATGAAAGGTTCTTGTCTTATAAACTCTTCAATTGTTTTGGGATAAGGATAATCGGGAAAGGATTTTCTGCTGGCAAAAAGTTATGTGCTTTCCTCGGTTTACCTTTCTTGTCAAAACTTGCTTTCCGCAATCAAGAAAGGAAACTGTTGAAAGCAACTGAACGTGTTGCTCAAGAAAACATCAACACTGCATTGAGTGAAATCAAAGGCTCAAATAGTTTCACTAAATGAGGAATATCTATTGATGGTACTTGGCAACGCAGAGGCTACTCATCTTTGAATGGGTGTGTAAGTGCCATATCAGTTGACACCGGTAAAATTTTAGACATTGAAGTTATGATGCAATATTGCCACATATGCGCGAAAGGTAATAGCCAATCATCAAAACATTTATGTTCGAACTATAAAGGTTCTGCGGGGAACATGGAAGTTGTTGGAGCCTACCGTATATTTGAGAGATCAAATGAAAGGGATGTGCAGTACAATGAATACTACGGAGATGGGGACTCGAAAGTTTATGAATCTGTTAAAACTTTATGGAATTAATACAGTAACCAAACTCGAGTGTATAGGCCATGTACAGAAACGTGTAGGGGGGAGGTTGCGTCAATTAAAAAAAACGATGAAAGGTTTGGGAGGGAAAAATAAATTAACTGATAAATTAATTGACAGAATTCAGAACTATTATGGAATAGCTATTCGAAGCAATGTAGGTAATCTACAAAAGATGATGAGTAGTGTAATAGCTGCATTTTTCCACTGTGTATCTGGAAAAAATAATCCATTGCATGGACAGTGTCCTGCAGGATCTGAGAGTTGGTGTCGTTACCAAAGGACAAAAGCAGCAGGGAGTTCCCTCAAAGAAATTCAGCTAGGACTTCCTGATAAAATTATAAACCAAATAAAAAACCTACATATCTAAAAAATTTTGTAATAAAAATTTGTTGAAAAATGTCTTCATGGTAAGACACAGAATTGTAACGAAAGTTATAACAACATTTTGTGGAATATTGTTCCCAAAAATATATTTAATGGATTGGAAACATTTTGTTTGGGTGCATTATTAGCTCTAATACTTTTTAATTCTGGTTATGCTGGTATATTATCAGTAATTCGAAATGTAAATGGTTCCCTTCCTGAAAGTGTTGCTCAAGGGTTACTTAAATTTCATAAACAACGGATTTCAACATCTTTAAGACACTCTTTACCGATTACAAAATTGTCTCGAAAAAAAAAGAAAACTCGAGTGTATAGGCCATGTACAGAAACGTGTAGGGGGGAGGTTGCGTCAATTAAAAAAAACGATAGAAGACTCTGTCAGTGGATTATGCTCACATATGAACCTAAAGTGCAAAAACTGCTCCTTCTTTAAAGGTTTCCCTACGACAGAGAAGATGAAAGGTTCTTGTCTTATAAACTCTTCAATTGTTTTGGGGATAAGGATAATCGGGAAAGGATTTTCTGCTGGCAAAAAGTTATGTACTTTCCTCGGTTTATCTTTCTTGTCAAAACTTGCTTTCCGCAATCAAGAAAGGAAACTGTTGAAAGCAACTGAACGTGTTGCTCAAGAAAACATCAACACTGCATTGAGTGAAATCAAAGGCTCAAATAGTTTCACTAAATGAGGAATATCTATTGATGGTACTTGGCAACGCAGAGGCTACTCATCTTTGAATGGGTGTGTAAGTGCCATATCAGTTGACACCGGTAAATTTTAGACTTGAAGTTATGATGCAATAGCCCATATGCGGAAAGGTAATAGCCAATCATCAAAACATTTTTGTTCGAACTTGGTTCTGCGGGGGAAAATGGGTTTTTGGGGGCCACCGTATATTTGGGATCTGAAAGGGATGTGCAGTACAATGAATACTACGGAGATGGGGACTCGAAAGTTTTGAATTTTAAAAACTTTATGGAATTAATACAGTAACCAAACCGAGTGTATAGGCCATGTACAGAAACGGGAGGGGAGGTTGCGTCAATTAAAAAAAAGATGAAATTTGGGAGGGAAAATAAATTAAGAAAATTAATTGACAGAATTAAACTTTATTTAAATTTTCAAGCTGTAGGTAATCCAAAAAGATGTGAAGTTAAAAGTGTTTTTCCACTTTTTTTGGAAAATTCCTTGCATGGAATGTTGAGGACTGAAGTTTTGTCTTACAAAACAAAACGCAGGGATTTTCAAAAAATTCACAAAAGGGTTCTGATTAAAAAATTTAAAAACCAAAAAAACCCCACAAACTTTAAAAATTTTGTTAAAAATTTGTTAAAAAATTTTAAAAACAAAATTGAAAATTATAACAAAATTTTGGAAATTTTTCCCAAAAAAAATTTAAAGGTTGGAAAAATTTGTTTGGGGATTAAGCTTAAATACTTTTTTTTTGGGAATCAAATTTTAAAATGAAATGGTTCCCCCTTTTAAATTTGGAAGGGGACTAAATTTATAAAAAACCGTTTAAATTTTAAACATTTTTCCAACCCCGGGAAAAAAAAAAAGGAAGGCCATGTACAGAAACGGTAGGGGGAGGTTGCGTCAATTAAAAACGATAGAAGTTGTCAGTGGATTATGCTCACAAAGAACCTAAAGTGCAAAACTGCCCCTTTTTTTAAGGTTTCCCACACAGAGAAGATGAAAGGTTCTTGTCTTATAAACTCTTCAATTTTTTTTGGGGATAAGGAAAAGGGGGAAAGGTTTTTTCTGTTGGAAAAAAGTTATGTATTTTCCCTGGTTTTATCTTTCTTGTCAAAACTTGCTTTCCGCAATCAAGAAAGGGAAACTTTTGGGAAAAAACCCGAACGTTTGCTCAAGAAAACATCAACCCCGCATTGAGTGAAATCAAAGGCTCAAAAAAGTTTCACTAAATGAGAATATCTATTGATGGTACTTGGAAAACGCAGAGGCTAATCTTTGAATGGTTTGTGGCCTTTTATAAAGTTGACACCGGAAATTTTTGACATTGAAGGGATGCAATATTGCCACATATGCAGAAAAGGTAATGCCAATCATCAAAACATTTATGTTCGAACTATAAAAAGGGTTTGGCGGGGAACATGGAAGTTGTTTGGGGCCACCGTTTTTTTGAGAGGTCAAATGAAAGGGATGTCCGGGACAATGAATACTACGGAGATGGGGACCGAAAGTTTATGAATCTGTTAAAAACTTTTAGGGGAAATTTAAAACAGAAACCCAAAATCGAGTGTATAGGCCCATGTACAAAAAACGTGTAGGGGGGGTTGCGTCATTTAAAAAAAGATGAAAGGTTTGGGAGGGGAAAAAAAAATTAACGATAAATTAATTGTTAAGGGAAATTTAAACTATTATGGAATAGCTATTCGGCCCAAAGGGAAAATTCAAAAAGATGATGAGTAGTGTAATAGCGATTTTTCCACTGTGTATCTGGAAAAAAAAACCATTGAGGAACAGTGTCCCGCAGGATTTAGAGTTGGTGTCGTTACCAAAAGGGCAAAAGCAGCAGGAGTTCCCTCAAAGAAATTCAGCTAGGACTTCCTGATAAAATTATAAACCAAATAAAAAGCCTACATATCTAAAACTGTGTAATAAAAATTTGTTAAAAAAATGTCTTCATGGTAAGACACAGAATTGTAACGAAAGTTATAACAACATTTTGTGGAATATTGTTCCCAAAAATATATTTCATGGATTGAAACATTTTGTTTGGGTGCATTATTAGCTCTAATACTTTTTAATTTGGTTATGTGGTATATTATCAGTACTCCGAAATGTAAATGGTTCCCTTCCTGAAAGTGTTCTCAAGGGTTACTTAAATTTCATAAACAACGGATTTCAACATCTTTAAGACACTCTTTACCGATTACAAAATTGTCTCGAAAAAAAAAGAAAACTCGAGGAGTGAGTGAGTGAGTGAGAGTTTTTATGGCGCAAGAGCCAATTTTGGCTATGCTGCCCAAACATTTGTTATATATAAAAATTTAAAATTTTATAAAATATTTAAATACAATGATAATACATTTTTTAAAAATTTAAAAATTTCTAATCACATTAAACCGTTTTCAAATAAATAAAGGAAATTTGGTGGGGAGCTGCCCCACCAAGTCAGACCATATATTAAAATAAAACAAATAAAAAAATTAGAAGGGAACATGTTTAGTTTAAAACAAAGTCAGGTAATACATGTTATAAAAAATTTAGCTTCTACTTTTCCTGAATCGGGTTGGTGTTAATTTTTGCGATATATGCTTGAGGATCGTTTAAAATATTTTTTGACTTTTGAATTTATCCATAGGATCGGCTCAGTTCTTCCTCCACGTCATACATAATCATGTCTTCGTCGTCAGTAGTATACTCCTGAGGTGCTGGCTTTCTGGGTTTATGTGGAGTTATTTTTATTCTATTTCTGGTTTCTGACTTTTGGGCGTTTTTTTCTACTTCTTGAATTTCGTTTTACATTTTTGGGATTTCTGATGTATTTGAATGTTCACTATTGGATGTAGTAGGGACAGTCTCTGGTAAAGGAACTAATGGCTGAATTTCAGGTAAAAGTGCAGTAAATTTATTAGAGGTTGTAAGAGGGCTGGTTTCAGTTTCTAAAGATGTATTTGTAGTGGAAAGAGAGTTGGCTGAGGAAGGGATATTATGGATGAAGATGGTTCAATAGTGTGATCGTTTTATTGGTTGCGGAAAACACGGCATCAGACACAGGGGTTGGTGGCTGAGGCTGTGACACATTTGCTTCAATTAAAGATGTAGAAGGCAGTATTGTGCTTGAGTTGAGGAGGAGGATTTAGATATAAAGAGTTGTGGATATTAATGTATTTGTTTTAGGATGGATAAAAGTGACTGGAGAAATTTTTTAATGGTGGACATTTTTTTTTTTGTGATATTTTCATCTGTTTGGGTGGAATTGTTTACAATTGAGGGTTTGTAGCTGGCATGGGTTTTGGGACTAACTGTGGCACTATTAATTTGGGAGCTTCTGGATAGGAGATGTTTTTGTTTGTTTTGATTTCTTGAATTTTCTTTTCTAATTTCCATTTTTGAACAGAGTTTAGAATCAGCAGTATGGGTTGAGAACAGTTAATAATTTAGTTTAGACTGCATTCTGTGAAGAATGTCCCACAGATGCAATCTAGAGCAAGTAAGTTGGCCGCGGCAGGAAGTTTAGAGTGACCGAATCTCTGGCATTTGAAACAGCGCAGAGGTTCGGTATGTAGGACGGATTTTACAATTTAAATAACCGCTTTTATTGTTTTTGGGTAGATTGGGAGTATTGAATGTTAGTATTAAATGTTTTGTAGGAATAATTGTAGAATTTTTTTATAGTAATTTTCTGACCTGAATCACACCTGATCAGAAAACCCATCAAGGTTTTCCCGTTTCAGAAGTGCTCAACAAGTCAGGTTCAGAAATGACACCTCGGAAGTATTAAGTGATTTGTGAGGACTTACTGTTACAGGAGAATTAGAAAAGATTTGGCTAGTAAAATGACTTAGTTTGGAGGCAGAGCTTGTTTCACTTAATAAATCACCGGATCTTAAACGTTTTATTGACTTAGGTTCGCCACCTACCCAATTAGTGCTTTATGAATAGCAAATGGCGATTTTTACACATATCATTATTTGGCAGGGATAAAATTAAAATCGTGAATTTTTAGCAGTTTCATCGACGTTGGGTTTGTTGGGTAATCGAGGCCCCTTACCCGCACAGCAGTATTGGATCCATAACAACGCGTATACCATTCATCCTGGCGTGCCTCCACCCACCACGGAGTCCAACAAGGGAGGCAGTGTGCCGGTCAACTGGCCGAAAACCAGGCACGGCGCTTACCTGGAGTACACCCAGAAGATAGTGATACAGTCCAGGGTGAGGATCCAACGGGAAAACCCCGACACCCTTATCTGCAGCACAAACCCCTTTTAAGCAGTGTCTCTTCGGGGATACCGAAGAGAGTACTACCAGCCGATTGACAGGAGCGGGCTACCCTGCCACCCGTCTACAGTGAAGCGTGGGCCAAAGGGAACGCAGAGGTTCCCTAGGTACTAACCTCCCTCCAACTGGAGAAGCGTGGGCAAAGGGAACGCAAAGGGACCCCCAGAACACCATTTTCCCCTTACGGACGCCGCACGGCAAACATGGGTTGAAAACAACGGTGTTAATCGAAAACAAGTAAAGCAACATAATCAAAAATTTAAAGAAATATACGAAAAAGGAACTAAACTAACACAATACAAATGTAAACCATAATATGTTAGTAAAAAGAGTTTTTTCAATAGAAAAAACAAATTTTGAACATAGTTCATTTTGTAATTTGGGTCTGTGGTCTAGACGGGAAAGGAAGAAAAGGGAAATTTGAATGGCAAAGAGAAGAGCCGAAAATAGAGAAAGATCACTAGGGGACCTGGGTTCGTGAAGCCCATGTTTTACCAAAGACAGTAAACCCTTAGGAAGAGAAAAGATCACTAGGACCTCGGGAGCGTGAAACCCGTACTCACCTAAAGAAGGTGAGCCCCTGAGGGGGAAAAAAACTCGAGTGTATAGGGCCATGTACAGAAACGGGAGGGGGGGTTGCGTCAATTAAAAAACGATAGAAGACTCTGTCATGGATTATGCTCACATATGAACCTAAAGTGCAAAAACTGCTCCTTCTTTAAAGGTTTCCCTACGACGAGAAGATGAAAGGTTCTTGTCTTATAAACTCTTCAATTGTTTTGGGGATAAGGATAATCGGGAAAGGATTTTCTGCTGGAAAAGTTATGTGTTTCCTTTGGTTTACCTTTCTTGTCAAAACTTGCTTTCCGCAATCAAGAAAGGAAACTGTTGAAAAAACTGAACGTGTTGCTCAAGAAACATCAACACTGCATTGAGTGAAATCAAAGGCTCAAATAGTTTCACTAAATGAGGAATATCTATTGATGGTACTTGGCAACGCAGAGGGCTACTCATCTTTGAATGGGTGTGTAAGTGCCAAAGGACACCGGTAAAATTTTAGACATTGAAGTTATGAATATTGCCACATATGCGCGAAAGGGAATAGCCAATCATCAAAACATTTATGTTCGAACTATAAAGGGTTTTGCGGGGAACATGGAAGTTGTTGGGGCCTACCGTATATTTGAGAGATCAAATGAAAGGGATGTGCAGTACAATGAATACTACGGAGATGGGGACTCGAAAGTTTATGAATCTGTTAAAAACTTTTATGGAATTAATACAGTAACCAAACTCGAGTGTATAGGCCATGTACAGAAACGTGTAGGGGGGAGGTTGCGTCAATTAAAAAAAACGATGAAAGGTTTGGGAGGGAAAAATAAATTAACTGATAAATTAATTGACAGAATTCAGAACTATTATGGAATAGCTATTCGAAGCAATGTAGGTAATCTACAAAAGATGATGAGTAGTGTAATAGCTGCATTTTTCCACTGTGTATTTGGAAAAAATAATCCATTGCATGGACAGTGTCCTGCAGGATCTGAGAGTTGGTGTCGTTACCAAAGGACAAAAGCAGCAGGAGTTCCCTCAAAGAAATTCAGCTAGGACTTCCTGATAAAATTATAAACCAAATAAAAAGCCTACATATCTAAAATTGTGTAATAAAAATTTGTTTAAAAATGTCTTCATGGTAAGACACAGAATTTTAACGAAAGTTATAACAACATTATGTGGGAAAATTGTTCCCAAAAATATATTTAATGGATTGGAAACATTTTGTTTGGGTGCATTATTAGCTCTAATACTTTTAATTTGGTTATGCTGGTATATTATCAGTAATTCGAAATGTAAATGGTTCCCTTCTGAAAGTGTTGCTCAAGAGTTACTTAAATTTGATAAACAACGGATTTCAACATCTTTAAGACACTCTTACCGATTACAAAATTGTCTCGAAAAAGAAAACCTTGAGTGTATAGGCCATGTACAGAAACGTGTAGGGGAGGTTGCGTCAATTAAAAAACGATAGAAGACTCTGTCAGTGAATTATGCTCACATATGAACCTAAAGTGCAAAAAATGCTCCTTCTTTAAAGGTTTCCCCACGACAGAGAAGATGAAAGGTTCTTGTCTTATAAACTCTTCAATTGGTTTTGGGGGTAAGGATAATCGGGAAAGGATTTCTGCTGGCAAAGTTATGTGCTTTCTCGGTTTTTCCTTTCTTGTCAAAAATTGTTTCCGCAATCAAGAAAGGAAACTGTTGAAAGCAACTGAACGTGTTGCTCAAGAAAACATCAACACTGCATTGAGTGAAATCAAAGGCTCAAATAGTTTCACTAAATGAGGAATATCTATTGATGGTACTTGGCAACGCAGAGGCTACTCATCTTTGAATGGGTGTGTAAGTGCCATATCAGTTGACACCGGTAAAATTTTAGACATTGAAGTTATGATGCAATATTGCCACATATGCGAGAAAGGTAATAGCCAATCATCAAAACATTTATGTTCGAACTATAAAGGTTCTGCGGGGAACATGGAAGTTGTTGGAGCCTACCGTATATTTGAGAGATCAAATGAAAGGGATGTGCAGTACAATGAATACTACGGAGATGGGGACTCGAAAGTTTATGAATCTGTTAAAAACTTTTATGGAATTAATACAGTAACCAAACTCGAGTGTATAGGCCATGTACAGAAACGTGTAGGGGGGAGGTTGCGTCAATTAAAAAAAACGATGAAAGGTTTGGGAGGGAAAAATAAATTAACTGATAAATTAATTGACAGAATTCAGAACTATTATGGAATAGCTATTCGAAGCAATGTAGGTAATCTACAAAAGATGATGAGTAGTGTAATAGCTGCATTTTTCCACTGTGTATCTGGAAAAAATAATCCATTGCATGGACAGTGTCCTGCAGGATCTGAGAGTTGGTGTCGTTACCAAAGGACAAAAGCAGCAGGGAGTTCCCTCAAAGAAATTCAGCTAGGACTTCCTGATAAAATTATAAACCAAATAAAAAGCCTACATATCTAAAATTGTGTAATAAAAATTTGTTGAAAAAATGTCTTCATGGTAAGACACAGAATTGTAACGAAAGTTATAACAACATTTTGTGGAATATTGTTCCCAAAAATATATTTAATGGATTGGAAACATTTTGTTTGGGTGCATTATTAGCTCTAATACTTTTTAATTCTGGTTATGCTGGTATATTATCAGTAATTCGAAATGTAAATGGTTCCCTTCCTGAAAGTGTTGCTCAAGAGTTACTTAAATTTGATAAACAACGGATTTCAACATCTTTAAGACACTCTTTACCGATTACAAAATTGTCTCGAAAAAAGAAAACTCGAGTGTATAGGCCATGTACAGAAACGTGTAGGGGGGAGGTTGCGTCAATTAAAAAAAACGATAGAAGACTCTGTCAGTGGATATGCTCACATATGAACCTAAAGTGCAAAAACTGCTCCTTCTTTAAAGGTTTCCCTACGACAGAGAAGATGAAAGGTTCTTGTCTTATAAACTCTTCAATTGTTTTGGGGATAAGGATAATCGGGAAAGGATTTTCTGCTGGCAAAAAGTTATGTGCTTTCCTCGGTTTACCTTTCTTGTCAAAACTTGCTTTCCGCAATCAAGAAAGGAAACTGTTGAAAGCAACTGAACGTGTTGCTCAAGAAAACATCAACACTGCATTGAGTGAAATCAAAGGCTCAAATAGTTTCACTAAATGAGGAATATCTATTGATGGTACTTGGCAACGCAGAGGCTACTCATCTTTGAATGGGTGTGTAAGTGCCATATCAGTTGACACCGGTAAAATTTTAGACATTGAAGTTATGATGCAATATTGCCACATATGCGAGAAAGGTAATAGCCAATCATCAAAACATTTATGTTCGAACTATAAAGGTTCTGCGGGGAACATGGAAGTTGTTGGAGCCTACCGTATATTTGAGAGATCAAATGAAAGGGATGTGCAGTACAATGAATACTACGGAGATGGGGACTCGAAAGTTTATGAATCTGTTAAAAACTTTTATGGAATTAATACAGTAACCAAACTCGAGTGTATAGGCCATGTACAGAAACGTGTAGGGGGGAGGTTGCGTCAATTAAAAAAAACGATGAAAGGTTTGGGAGGGAAAAATAAATTAACTGATAAATTAATTGACAGAATTCAGAACTATTATGGAATAGCTATTCGAAGCAATGTAGGTAATCTACAAAAGATGATGAGTAGTGTAATAGCTGCATTTTTCCACTGTGTATCTGGAAAAAATAATCCATTGCATGGACAGTGTCCTGCAGGATCTGAGAGTTGGTGTCGTTACCAAAGGG
>BMAV01009217.1:0-204626 GCA_019973955.1 Trichonephila inaurata madagascariensis | reverse complement strand
TTTAAAAGCGTTTTAAATTGGAGTTTTGAAGTTTTATATACACGATTTTTTTGGGATGACAATACGGTAATTTAACTAAAATTAAAAAAAAATTAATTGAATGGAACTAATTATTTAAAAAATTACAGATACAGAGAAAGGGTTGGGTTTCCCATCTTTAAAAGACTTGGGTAAAAATTTTAAAAAGATTTTTTTCTCATGTTTTAAAGCATTCAGTCGAACAAAAAATTTTAATACACGATTTTTTTTGGATGACAATAGATATTTTTTAATGATAATTAATAAAAATGAATTGCCACTTAATATTGTGATTCTGTCATATGTATATACATATTTATATTAATTGTAATTATTTAATAAAAAGTAACTAAAATAAAAATTTTCTTTGTTGACCAAAGTAGAAATTGACTTAATTTTCTTTTTTTTTCAATAGATTTTTTACAGGCGTTAGTCAGGCGAAAAGACATTTTGCAAACCTACAAACTATTGGGAAACCCAAAGAAAAATACCGAAAATGGATTTTTTCATGTTCTAAAAAGGGGAAGCCCCAACCCGTGCCCCAAGGAAAAAACAGTATTACAACTATACAAAAGGAGATTATTTTGTACAATATTTTTGTTTTTAGAGTAGTGCTTTGTAACAAATAAATTCCACAACTGCTTCTATTTTATCACGTTACTTCTGTTTTTCAGTTACATTGAGATCGACTTTCAAAAACTAAGGGGAAAAAAGGAGAAACAAATACTTCAATAAATAAATAAATTTAACATTGCTTGATCATTGTATTATTATTAAAAAATAATAAATAAAAACATTATTCATGTTTGTATACATGAAAAATAATGAAAACATTAATAATAGTTCCTTCTATTTTAAATTTCCGTTCCAATAAATGTTTGTGTATTGAATCCAAATCTAAAATAAAGCTATATATATTTTTTATGCTACTATAGCACTGGGCAACTTTAAATATGTAGAAAACGGATTTTCATCACAGATATTCAGAAACTATACAGCTAGTGTAATATAAATGTAGCTTATCTAAGGTTTATAAAAATGTGTTTTAATATACTTTTAATACCATATTTATGCGTATTTTTTTAAAAAAAGTTTCCTTCTTATTGCACACAGTGAGGAAGAATTTTCTTCGCACTAAAACAGTCAGAATTGCAATGGGAGAAACGTGTATTCGCAGTGAACTAAGTGTGTTTATGAATGGTTTCCAGCTCACAATAAGTTGAAATAGAAGAGCATTTATTATTCCAGTAAATTTTGTTCAAAAGATCCCCTTACTTGTGGGGGCCGGTGTGGAGGATTTGCATTTGGAGGGCTTCACACATTTCCCGTCACTTCTCTGCACCAGACCTTTCTTGCAAAAAACATCCCCTTTTGCCCGATCCTGGGAAAAGATGGGGGGGCTCGGGGTAATTGTCGCAAAAATGTTTTTTGGGAAGTGGGTTTACACTCATAATACTGTTCGTCGGGACCACATTGTTGCGGGGATTCTGGAAATGAGAACAGAATTGATAAAGAATTTCGGAGAGAATAGCATCAAATATTACTGGAGGGTGAAAATTCATTCGAAGATATTTCAAAAAATATTTGAGTTTTAGATAAAGTTCTTTAGCACACACACAGCAGCCAAAGTGTTAACAACAAACAATTTGCTACATTTTGGAGCACGCTTCTTTCACAGCTTCTAAGATTAATTTTCACTCTTTCTGAACAAGTTATACAGACCATCTGAAATAAAAATTGATCACGTGGTTTTGTGAGGGATAAAGGAGAAGGAAATGGCTGATAAGCCAACGAACTCTGCTTTCTGTTGTCAAGGGAATCGTAATTTCGAGAAACATTTCTTACTTGGAGGGCGAGGACCAACTAGGGTTAGCAAGAAATAATAACAATATATATAAATTAACGTATGAAAATATGTTCAGGATATGGTTTAAAAACCTAATTTCAATATCACGATATTATGCAAAAATGATACTACTATTTCATCGTTTTCCCATGTTTATGCATCAACGACAAAAAAAGGTACCCTGAAACAAGGCTTGTATAGATGAGAAGACCTTATTGGTACTTCGTTAGGGCCCAATTGCTCTTCAATCTGATTAAACTGAAGATAATCCAATGGGTAAGTGTAAAAATTAATTATACATATTTCAACCCTTTTTCATACTGTATGATTGAAAAATGTTGGAAGATATTTGAGCATCTTGGGATTAGTAAAAAATAATAATGTGTGTGCTTATGACCACACGCTGGAAGTGAAAACTTCTTATTTTCTATTTTGAACATACAATACTATGTATGTCTACAAATAATTGCAAATATGTTATATAACGAATTAGTTCGGTGAATAAAAAATATTAATATTGTCATATAAATTATTCATTTTTATGTCTGTACTCACATTAAAAATATTAGTTGCAAAATATACATACATCACACAAGTGAATTATTTTATAAGAATGAAAGAAATTATTTGTACAGTTTCAAGCAGTTTATTTATTGAATGAATATTTTTAACATCATAATACGTTGAATTTATACATTTCGTCTGTTATTGCAAACGTAAGCGTATCCAACCCGTCTTCACTTTTACGTTGCGAAACTGTGGTCGCAAGGAAATCCAAGAAAAGTTTCTTATCTTTTATAAATTTTAAGGATTCCAAAAGAATTTCTTTCAGTTCAATGACTTTAAAAGATTCATCTACAGTCACTGATTTCTTCTAATATGGCTAGCAAGTTCAACTTTTGCAACATTTTTAAACATTATTAAAAAAATGTTCAACGGAAAAATCAAATTCTCACCTTTACTGAATAATCCGCTAATTCCTCTCTGGCTCTTGAAAGAGAGTGTGTTGTCGTAAGTAGTGCGTACGTTCAAAAAGTAAACGCCTTTTTTTTTAAATATTTATCAATTTATTTTATAATATTAAAATCAGCTTTGATAATAAACTCTTGAAATACTCCTATAATAATAGCCATAGCCCTTCCTCGGTTTCCCTACATAAAAATAATATTTTTCTAAATCGTTTTCTCGCGCACTCCTTTTCCCTCGTTCTCTCACTGAAATTGAGTTGACAGTGGGCAGCATGACAATATGACTTAAATAACGAAAAAAATTCCACGGGGGTGAAGAAAGTGTGCATGAAAAATTTTTACTTAAAAAAAAAACCACTCGCCTAAAAAGTTTTTAATTCATAACTAAGAGACTCTAGCACGATTTCCGACTAAAGCCAAAAAAGCCGAGTTGCGTAAAGGACCCGAACCTGACGATTCATTTAAATTCACTCTTCAACAAAACACGCCTAAAAAAGTTATAACTTCAAAAATGAATTATAAAGAAGAACATGCACATTTTGAATAATATACGAAGCGATAATTGAATATCTAAATAAATAAAACAGGAAATTATAAAAAGTAAACATTAATTTAATTGGCCTTAAACTTCTTCATTTTTCGATTATCCTTCGTCGTTAAAATTTCTTCACTGCGCTATTTTGAATAATTGTAGAAGCATATATTCCCAACTGTAATGAACATATATATATACTTTTTAAATATGAAAATGCAGGTGTGTCACAGTTAACAGAAAATGAATGAAACAAATGCAAGGCATTCCACAATTCATGTAATTCCAGATATGCTTTTGTTATTCTTGTAGAAAAAGATAATTGGTGATCAGCTTCGAAATATTTTAACTCGAATCTTTTCGATATTAAAAAATTAAAAATTAAATTTTGTGTTGAAATGATTTCCATAACAATATCTGTGGGCATTTTTAAACCTTTTCTATTCAGAAATCTCAAATATTTTGACCCTTTGACATTTTCTGAATCGAAATTAATTTTTTTTTACATACAGTATTTGCAATCGAAACATTCCAAATTTATATTATGCATGCAATAACACGCTATGCACATTAAGAATTGTTACTCTTCTATTGAAATATCAACTGATTTATTTTTAAATTCCCTAGAGATTGTCTTTTTCGAATTTGCATCAACTGCTCATCTTTTGGGAAACAAAAAACCAAAACGTATGCTTGTCCAGGTATTTTAGATACAAGACACAATCATAATATCCAGGTTTATTAGACAATGACACAAGAATAAAGTTATGCAATGATATAACTTGCTTTATGGTTATTCCCAATGATATACAGTGGTGGTCAAAATTGTGGACACTTTTTTTTATTTGTTATGTTTTTTAAGTTTGTATGCATATAGAAAATTTTACGTTCCACAAAATGCAAAGTATTTTATATCATTTTAAAAAGAATGTAATACTGAATTCAAAACAAAAGACAATTCATATATTTGTAATGTAAAAAACGTTATGCTGCAATAACTATCGATATACATTAGATACTGATGATAGCCGTAAGTTATCAGAGTTTAGTGCGGAAGTCTTTATTTTTAATTACAGCTTCACATCGATGTTTCATTGAGCTAAAAACAGTTATAAGGTCTTTATTCGTTATTACATGATGCCAGGAAACAATTATATCCTCAATTAGTTCATTTTTATTTCATGGGTACCTCCTTCAGACAAGAGTTTTCAAACGGTGTCGCAAGCGTTCGATAGGATTGAGGTCAGGACTGTTTCCTGTCCAGGACAACTACTCAATGTTCTTAGAACGGTGCTAGTCTTTCAATTACTTTACTGTGCGGCAATGGCAGAACCTTGCTGAAAAATAAATGAAGCATTGTTGGTAAATAGATCCCTGATGGAAGGCAGAAGTTTGGGTTCTGGAATGGTATCAATGTATTTATGACATTCAGTGTCCCATCGGTTATATGAAGGCGACTGATACCATCTGCTGATATGCATGACTAAATAATAAAACTGTGAGAGTACTTCACAGTTACCTGGATGCAGTCAGGATGTAACATTTCTGCTATTTCACATCTTTCATATTTTAGGAAACCACTACCGAATACTAATATTTTAGTTTCGTTCCTGTATATATCCTGTGACCAGTAATCATTTGCCCAATTAATGTGTTCCATTGCCCTCTATAGTCTCTTTTAGTGCTGCTGTAAATTGAGATAGGGCTTTTTTCTTGGAATTCTACCTTTTAGTCTTATATCTGCTGATCTACTCCTGATTGTTTTTGAACACAGAAGCACCAACATCACTTAGATCACTTCTGATGGCTGTCCATGAAATTGTTTTGTTTCTGAGATATAGTATTTTTGTTCGTCTACCATCAACAGATGTGGTGGACCTTTCTCCGGTATTTTCCTGATTCTTTTTTATTAATTTTGTCTCAACTCTCATTTTTGTCAAAGCTCTCAGTCTCCAGATGTAGTCACTTAACTAACCCCCTGTTATGTAACTTTAACATGGGAAATACCACTTTATCGTCACACATGTTTCCAATCTACTCTTTTATTTGATGCCATTGCTTTTTGATTAAATATAATTGTTGTCCTCGCCAAGAAACAGTGATGGCCTCAATTCTATCGAACACTTGTGGCACCGTTTGAAAACTATTGTCCGAATGAGGTACCCATGAAATAAAAATAAGCTAATTGAGGATATAATTTTGTTTCCTGGCATGTAATGACGAATAAAGAGCTTAATCTTGTTTTTGGCTCAATGAAACATCGATGTGAAGCTGTAATTAAAAATAAAAACTACCCCACTAAACTTACGGCTATCATCAGTATCTAATCTATATCGTTAGTTATTGCAGCATAACTTTTTTTACATTACAAATATATGAATTGTGTCTTTTGTTTTGAATTCAGTATTAAATCCTCTTTAAAATGATATAAAATACTTTGCATTTTGTGAAACGTAAAATTTTCTATAAGCATATAAACTTAAAAAACATAACAATTTAAAAAAGTGTCCACAATTTTGGCCACCACTCTATTCTGAGTAATAAATACCCGTTGGAGCTCTATGTAGTTGCGTTTGTTTTACGAAGGGCTTTCATCTCCTGTCTAAGTGATTAATGATTCCCTTGTCCATGTTCAAATTGAGTTTAACATTAAAAAAATAATCTTAAAAAGAGATTGTTTATAATATATTAAAAATTAAATTTCTGAAAAAGTTGAGAAATTTTACTAAGAGAACAGCTTTTTCCAAAGCTGAGAAAATTTAAAATTGAAGATCAGCTAACTATATAAGCTCATACGATAAAAGGCTGAGTATTACTCAAACCCAGTGAAATCGTCCCTTCTTTGGCCACGTGATTTCATTAGAGGAGTGTATGTCGCGGACGACCCTGTCCAATCTCCATTTCCGACTGAAGATGAAAAAAGCTGAACTAGAGAAACATACCAGAACCTGACGTTTCATTCAAGTTCACTCTTCAGCAAAACGCGCCTAAAGAAGTTATCACTTAAAAAAAAGCTATCCCACCATCCAACACAAGAGCTTCTAAATTGTAGCCCTTCTTGTTTTATAAGACAGTGTTTCTTAGATGCGTGGAACTCCAGAAGGTAACGTTGGGCTGCCATCAAATGAATTAACATTAATTAAATCTCACTCACTTGTGGGAGGTGTGGTCTTGCATTGTGAGGACTTGACACACTTTCCGTCTTTTCTCTTCACCATTCCTTTCTTACAGAAGCACCCTGGTCGACACAACCGAGAACAGATGGGTCTGACGGCTCCAAAATTCTCGCACGTGTTCCTACATGTGGGGATGCACTGATAATACTCTTCGTCTTTGCCACAGGCGGGTTGAGGCTCTAAAAGAGTAGACAAGATCACTTAAGAAAATTGTTGAAGTCATCCTTTCTGATGCTTCATTGAAATAAAATATGCTTTAACTGTTTTCGTAAGGATTGTAAGAAATTTAACATTGAGAAAATATTTTATGTGTTGAACTCTAAATTGAAACATTTCCATACTATTCATCAGCGAACATTTTCAATTTCTTGTTCATTTATCAAAGGTACGTGAAATGTGTTACTTCATTTATAGAATAATCCTTTTATTTTTCTCCACATGTGAACAGATAGGAGAGAGGAATTGTTTGTTAGAGTTTCAATAGGCCAGACATTTCAAAGAGATTTCCGATTACAAAAATCAGCTTCAAAACCAATTTGTCATGAAGCAATAAAAAGAGTAGAAAAAAGGAAGTGTAGCACAGTTGGTGACAGACAACCCTATTGCTCTCATCCTGAGCTCACCACTTGTCTAGATGAAGAGTGCACTAAAATTGTTTTGCATTCCACTCTTCGTGAACTGTCCCGAAAGTTTTTTGTCGCCTCTACCTTGTTGTTAAATATCGTACTACTGTTTCAAGATACTGTTTGCTTTCTAGTTCTTCCAGTCTATCCAATGAAAACACGATAGACGTTATTATAAAATTTTCCCCGCCGTGCCGTTAAAGATCTCCTCCTCATGTTGCTTGAGATGGAGATCCGAACGCGGAATCAGACACGAAAACATATCTGCATGAATTTACACTTTTATTTACATGATCACGCGCGGACGAGACAAACTAAATAGTAAAAGAAGTAATGGATACTTAACTTAAATCAGATACAACCTCTGAAATTCACCCAAGAGAAGTACTCCACTATTTTCTAATAAACAAGTGATTATAATTAAGGAACTTTTGTATTCTCTCTTTCTCAATGACTTATTATATGTTACTTAGTAGTGACGTTCATTTGCGGAGCTCTAGCTACAATGGCCAATTTGGCTGGAGGGGAAAAAAGCCAAATGAGCCTCTTTCATGCCCATTGTTCAACTGTCTAGGATATCTTAAGGAGTCATTTATTTTTGAATGGGGAAAATTCCATGACTGCGAGCACAGGTGAAATAGAACGTCATGTGGAGTCATCAATTCATCCATCAGAATGTAAGCAATTTTTTAATAATCATGGTGTTGAATGACGAAGCTACTTTTTCCCCCGAAGTAGCAAGATCAACCTCCATAATGGCAGGAAGCATCCACGTGAAAGAATACAGCATTAGAAACTTTCACCAAATGTTAAAGTTTTTTGTACAATTTTTCGGGTGTACGGGCTTTATTGTTATGTTGTTGTTACCACCTGATCGGCAAAGGCCAGATCAAGGCCCACGAAATTCCTCATGGTAAAGGGCTAAGTGACGCCTTTTTTTCTACTGATACGAAGCTCTTTCTTTATGTATTGAGCATGTTTTAATCAGTTTGTGAAAACGATTATGATCAGCCCTGCATTACAAAATTAATATTATTTTCTGTGTTCAATATTTTTCGTATCGTAAACCAGGGGCCATTAGCTTTGTAGCTATTTTACGAAAAATCAGTCTACCAATGGGATTCACAATGATCTAAAGGAAGACATATTTAAAACAATTCGATTCGAGTAGGAATACGTTGAAAGTTAAGGTGACGTTACAGTGAAGTTGCACAAACAAACAACAATTACTGGCGAACATTTTCGTTTTTAAAACCATAACCAAACTATAAGGACGACACCTTAGGCCACATAGCACTCTCTAAATTTTAATACTACCTTCAATGTGAGAATTTTGCGTGTAGACAGACTTCAAATGCATCAGCTTCACTACACGAAGGATCACTGGTGAGTGAGAGTTATATTTACGTCATCTTATTCAACTAGATGAGGGCTATTGGTGACGAACCTTGTAATTTTGAGCCATCTTCAAGTGACGAGGATGACACCTGATCTGGAACCCCTCTCCTAACTTCCTCACCACACCAACGGGAGGATGTTTGAACCTCGACATATTTAACATGCATCAGCCCCTCTGCACAGCGGGTCTTAAGCAGTACTAGATTCGAACTCATGACATGCCAGCTACGAGTCCGTAACCTTGACCACTAAGCTACCGTGGCCAAACGGGTCATTGGTAGCATCAGGACTCGAACTCATATATCAACTGTAACAACGCCAGGCGTGAGTTTGCACAATTATCACTCAGCTACTACGTCTGTGTAAGTTGCTGAAAGGGATTTTAATGCTTAAAACAAATTTTTTACTGTTGTTTTGACATACATTTCTCAGGTATACCGTTTAGATTCCTTCCCATGAGCTTTTATTTTGTTTCCAAAAATATTCAAATGCGGAATTACATCATTTGAATATTTTAACAAGATATAATAGAGAGTTGTTTTTTAAAAGTACGAATCCGCGCGACTATTTCTTGTAATTACTTATGAGTGCAATAAAACTCTTTACCTGACAAATGTTATTAATATATTGAATAAATTGTGCTGTGAAACTCAGGAACGAATCTAATAAAAAGTAACTAACAAATTTTTTTCTTCCAATATTTGGTTTCCGTGTTAACTTAATCAACCCTGAACCTCACACCAACAAACTGGGGGTCTCTGAAAGATCAAGACCTTTTACAATAGATTTTCGAAACATTTTGAAATGAGAGTCAGGACTAGTAGGTTCTGGCTCCGGATCATCTTGGGTCATATAGTAAGAAACTTGCAGTTAGTAGACAAAAAGGTCTATGCATAAGAGGAAGTATACTTTTCTCCCATTTGTTTCTTATTTGTATCGCTTCAAATTAAAAACTATTCCCAATTGTCTTTGTGGTTCTGTTGGGGACGCTGACCATTATGTGTTTGCATGTCCTCTGACTAAGGATTTCCATTTGGTCTCTCCATCTCAAAATGCTAAAAAAGCCTGATTCCAATCTATCGTTAGAAATCCTTCCATCCCCTTTAAACTAAAATCATGTATTAAAATTGCCTATTCAATCCGGGATCAAATTCCTTAGGTTGAAATGGATTTTTTTTCCCTTCTTAATCTTTAAACCTTATTTTTTTCCTCACGTAATATATTTCAGCTTCCTGGTTTAACTCTTAGTCAACATTTTTGGTTTGGTTTTTACTTTTTGGTTAATTTCTTGTTTTTTTCCCCTCCTTTAGCAAAAATGATATCTTCAATAAAATTCAATAATTCTCTTCCTCCCCCTTTCTTTTCTCTTTATTTATTTGTTTATTTTACCCAGCTGGTCTCGAAAAAAAATAATCCTCTTTCCGGTGGGTTTATTTATTTATTTAATATATATATATATCAACAGAAAGTGATGACGCCAACTGAAAATATGATTCATAAAAACATTTTTTATTATTTTGGTTTTCTGTCTTTCTTTGTCTTTTTTCTTTCTTTTTCTTTTGAATTTGTAACAAAGTGAGAATATATATATTCTTTTTTTTCCTTCTCGTATACTTCTTATGTTATTATTATTTTTATTATATTTGCTTTGTACATTTGTATTACGTTCACGCATTTGTATATAGTGCAGTTCCCTTTAAATTTGTATTTTGTCATTTTACTGTCTTCTAATGTTTATAAAATGTAAACTTTGATTTTTTTTTCAATTAAGTCTGGACGTGGGAGTAGTTGTTTCCCGAGGGATCGGTTTGTAGCTCTAAACCCTTCTCGGATGAGCTCGGTTCCTTTCGGCATTTCTCCTCCTCCTTCCTCCTCTCTTTCTCTATGCATATTTCTCCCAGAAAAATATACCTGACTATATTAATAGGTACAAGGGTCTACACACATAAGGGAATTTTCTTATATAAAAATATATCTACGTTTCGCGAATAGTTCCTAAGCGTGTTAAAGTAGTTTCTTTTCTATATGCCAGAAAATTTCAATGAAAAATGGCAGGCTTTATGTTAATGAGTTTCTTAATCTCAAAATTCCATAGTTGCTTATAATTCCTTTGGTAATGGCTAATGGTAAACGTCCAGTCTTTATTGCTTTATAAGCACTGATTATAGATTGTTTCAGTTCTATATAGCCATTGTTTAGTTGAATTTAATTACACAACATATAATATAGAAATAGATAAAGGACAAATAATTGAATCTAGTATGTAGCCATCTCTGACTTGGAAATGAAACTTTGACTTTCTATGTGAGTTAAGTACAGATTAATTTTGACCAAACATTTATATTTATCAAAGCCTACTAGATTTTATTGAAAGCACCCCGACTCTAATAGCTGTTTTTAGGGCTGAAAGAATTAGAAGTCAGCTTTCATGACTTGAACTCGCCAATTTATCGACCAATGGCTACCCTTTTTAATGATATGGATATTTCTTCTGTAACCAAAGAAGCCCTCTATTCAAGAAACTCCCACCAAAGACTGGAACGAACAAGGGTGATAATGAAGCTTTTTACCACCACAAGAGACGGGTATAAATTAATATTTTACTCCCACTATATCGAGGACGTCGATTCTAAAGGAGCACCTTGAGTAGACGACAATGGGGTGAGTGATTTTGGCTCTCTCCCCAAATGTACCACCATAGGCTGCCCAATACACTCTTCACAAGTAAATACGTCTTAACACATACCTAAAATCACACCACCTAGTACACTCAAATCCCCCACTAAAAGCAAGGAGGATGAATTCCAATCACCACCATCGAGAAAAACAACTAGATGTGTTTTACTTGAAACACTCCAATATTTTAATTTAAACCTGGAAAACCTATTTAGCTTTCCTTCATTCAACGAAAGTGATTTCCCAACTCTACACACCACACAAAATGACATCACCCAAAATCCCACTGTAACTGATGCATCCACCCCAAGAACACAAGTTGGAGTGACAACCTCGTTCTCCCAGAACAATATTTCACAGGAACGACCTGTTAATGGAAATTCTACCTCAAGAGCTAAAACTAGAGTGACAGCATCGTCCTCCCAAAACACTACTACACAAAAACAGCCGCTGCCCCCCCATTGTGCTTAAAATCACACTCAACTACAGGAAACAATCACACAAACTTTTAAGAAACTTAGATCAAAAACCACTGGTGAATTCTTGAAATTATGCACAGACACTGACGAAGAATATCACGCACTACTACACCTTCTCCAACAACTTCAATATCAATACTATGTAATTACACCCAAACTTAGCAGACCAATTAAAGTTGTCATGAAAGGCCTTCCTGAAGCACTAAAACTGCACAAATACAAACAGATCTGGAGGAGCTTGGATTCAAGCCTGAAAAAGTCACACAATTAATTGGCAGAAAGACGAAGCAGCCTCTTTCTGTGTCCATCATTACATTGCCAAGAACCATCCCGAGCCTTAAATGTTTCGACTTAAAAATACTCGGATACCTTACCATCCGAGTCGAAGAATTTGACGGAAAAGGTGTTACACAATGTCTCCCCTGCAACAACTTCAATAACACATCTGACAGCTCTCATATCACACCACGATGCCTAAAATGCGGTGAACCTCACCTCACAGGCGATTGTCACACAAAGCAGAGACTTGATCAAAAGTTCTGCATCAACTGCCAGGTTTATGGACACATGGCCAAATGGCAAGGCTGTCACTACTACCCTAAGACGCCTAAAGGCGCTGCTCTTAAGGAAAACAAAAATACTTTCACTAACATATTCAACAGCATAGTAAGGCCAAACATTTCATAGCCCATAGGCTACTGCGACTAAGCAAAACAACACTAATAATTCCAAAAATGCTCGAAACACTCAACACGCAGGCCATAAAACACTCCTTTTAATAACCTTGTCCATATTCAAAATTACCTGCTGAATCAAACAACTAACGCTAGCATTCAGCAAATATTACAAATAGTCATGTATGCAATAGCACAGCCATCCCACGCTTTTAGTGAAACCTTTGGGGTAGTAAATAACCAATTAGTAAATCACACAAATTAGTGCCGCCCGAGACAATTCTAACCAATTCTATGACCTTATCGAGGTTTCCTGCAACACCAATTATGTATAGATCGATCCCCATTGGCCTCAGTTAGTGTTCTTGGAACGCAAACAGAGTGCTAAGCAGAAGGATCGAACTTCGTATCTTTATACAGAAACACCTCCCCCGATCTCATGTTAGTTCAAGAAACACACCTGAGACCATTACAAACATTTCATATTCCAAATTACCGCTATTACAGAAGCGATAGATTAACACAGGATAAAGCGGAGGTAGGCGCTCTTATTTTAATTAAAAATAATACTGAACACTACTACCTACCCACACCGCAGCTTCAAACCATAGAAGCCACTGTTGTACTCATTACACCTCCAAAACATAATCCAATATCTATTGTTTCCGTTTATATCCCTCTTAACCCTCCAAGCGGTCTGCACGTAAAATTCCGCCATTCCAGAGATGCTTTTTCTGCCTTCAAGCAAGATTCTCAAAAGCGGCAGAGCCGCATTCTTAAAAATACGGCTCAACCGCTTTTGAGAATCCCACCTGAAAGGAAAAAATATGTGCGGTGCATTTTTGAAGCATCTGCAGAATGGCAAGACTTTTAAGTGCAGACCACTTAGAGGGGGTTAATTCTGATATACTAACATTTTTACTATAGACTTAGAAAACTTAATTCAGACTAGCAGTATCTGTGTGATCTTCAGCGATTACAAGGCCACACACAGCGCATGGAATTGTGTGCATAACTCTACTAGAGGCATTCGCCTCCTTAACTTTGCAAATCAACTAAGTTTAAATATTGCCTACCCAATCACCTCTACGAGATTTGGACACGTCAGTGCAAATACTATTACATAGCAATTATGCGAAAATTTTACTATTCTTTTGAAATTTGCACTAAAACTGATCTCTCATCAGATCACACAATCCTGTCTTTCTATATTTTAATTTTAAAACGCTCTCTCACAACAATAACTCTTGAGCAGTCTCCGCCTGCTCTGGTCAGAATTCACCACTAACCTAAATAAAAAAAATTCACTCTTCAATTATCATCTTAACAACATTCTTAATAATTCAGATCTCGAAAACAAGTTACAACAATTCACAAACACGACTTTCACTACGCACTCATAGCCACGCCTCCCACCTAATCAGAAATTAGCACCGCAGCTACACCCCGCCTCACGTTCACCAGCTCATTCAACAGAAAAACACTTAGAAAGCAATATCACAAAACTTTAAATCGTCCAGCTTACAAAACTGAATACAATCGCGCACAACAATTAGTTAAAAATACACTCAAACAATATTCTATTGATACCTGAAATCAAAGATTAAATGCTCTCAAAACCTAAGATAATAGTCTTTGGCCAACGCAAACATTCTTCAAAAACAAGCTACACTCAGTTCCTCCTCTTAATTGTGAGACAGGAACTGCTATCACAAATAAACAAAAAGTAAATCTAATTTCCGTCACCTTAAAAAATAATTTCACTGAAAACTCTCAAAACAACACAGACAACAATTCTGACGCTCCCATTAATAACACTGTAAATTCTTTTCTCTCCACTAAACCAACTACCAACCTCGACCCCGTCTTACCGGAAGAAATTATCACATACATTAAAAAATCAAGTAGTAGGAAAGCTCCCGGGAAAGACGGGATCACCAACCGGATGACTACAAATTTTCTCTCTTCAAAAGGCCGTACTAATACTAACAATTTTTACTGACAAAATTCTTAAATTTAATTATTTTCCTTCCATCTGGAAAGAGGCAATTATTTTCCCAATCCTAAAACCTGGTAAAAATCCGAAACTTGCTGATTTTTACTGTCCAATTTCTTTTCTCTCAACATTAAACAAAATTACTGAATTTATTATTCTCTCAAGACCCGAAAAATTCATCTCTCAAAACAACATAATTAACCGAAATCAATACGGATTTACTAAAACTCTCTCCACTGTTCATCCTCTCATTAAATTAACTGAAACAATCAATGCCAGTTTCAAAAAATAAAAATCTACTGGGGCCGCCTTTCTTGATATCCAGAAAGCCTTTGATAGGGTTTGGATAAACGGCCTTACTTTCAAGCTCTACTCTCCTACAACTTTCCCCCTCCTCTCACTCTCTCTCACCTCCTTCACTCCTACATTACAAATCGTACTTTCTCCGTTCGCATAAATGACACCAAAAATATTTACCCTAGTGTATCTCAAGGGAGCTTAATTGGGCCAATATTATTCAATTTATACTTAAATGGCATTCCTTCTTATACACTCACAAACATTAATATGTATGCGGAGTGATGATACTTCGATTTCCGCATGCTTCAAAACTCCTAAAACGGCCAGTCTCGCACTCAACAAACACTTATCATTTCTCGAACATTATTTTAATAAATGGAAAATAAAAATTAACGTTGAAATATCTGCTTCGGTTGTTTTCACGCGCAAGCGAACACTTCCATTACCATCCACAATGTACAACACAACAATCCCATGGTCTCAGAAAACAAAACATCTTGTACTGTGTGTGATTTTCGATAATAAACTCACTTGGAGACAACACATTTCATATGTTCGCGATGAATTCCGGAAAGTCATGTTTAAAATTTTCCCCCTAATTAACCGAAATGGACTATTTGCGCGACAGGCAGACGCCAAGTAAGTAATCACGTGATTCCAGCGTCAATATTTGCACGTGTGTATTCATAGCGTTGGTTTTCCTATGTTTGTTGACGGCATTCTTGTGTCTTAATTTTATCTAATTAAAAATATATATCATTGTATTTTTTGCATTGTTCTAGTATATATATTTGTTAGGAAATATTTTTAACAACTCTTTTACATAATTTTTGTTCTTTTCTAATTTATTTATTATTCGTCTGCTTCGTTAGTGTTATCTGGGATATTTATTTATAGTTCTTGGTACACTTAGATATAGTTCTTAGTTATTTTAGTTATTAATTAATTCTGTAGTTTATTTTTATTTCATATTTTTTCACAAGAATGGCTCATAGTATAGGTTCGAAACCGCTTCTTTTGAAAAATTTTAGTTTGCACGAAATATTAAATGACAGTGCGAAGTTTTCCAGTGCCACTGGAAATTGAAGTGTTGCTGCGAATGTGTCGAAAGGATTAAAATTATTCGACGATAAATTTGTCAGCAAGATAACATTTACTGAGCCTGATTGCTTAGTGAATGATGATTTTTTTATTCAAGGCTTTGTTAAAGCCGAAATCAAGAAGAGAGTGACGTACAAGCCATCTGTTCAAATCAGAACAACTTGTCAGGTAAGTTATAAATTATTTTGTTTTAATTTAGGTACTTTTTTTGAAACTATATATTATTATTGCCTTACTATATATATTTACTCTTTCATGCTTTAATGTAACTCATTGTTTTAAAATACAAAATAGGATTCTATGTAGTAACATTGATAGTTATCATTTAATTATAAGTTGATTCCATAAGATAAAAAGAAATGTGAATGGGCTAATTTATATTTTTTTAATAGCTCTACATTATTAGTGATAAGTTTATAATTTGATTCTTATTTTTTAAAGTAGCATTGAATATCAATTGCATTGTTTTCTATTTTAATGAATATGCATTATTAAGCTTGTGTGTGTGTGTGAGAGAGAGAGAGAGTCATCCTATAATTATTGCTTTTTATGAGTAAATCCTAATTTGATTCCAACACAAATGTAAACGCAAGAAATGCCAAACCATTTTGAAAAAGAAATGTAAATTTTTCATTTAAAACTTCAATTAAATAAGGAGTATTATTTTGTAAACATTAAGATTCTTCCAAACTGTTAGTAATTTTTCTTATAAGGCATAGTAATTTTAATTCAAATACTTTATGACGTGTTTTTATAAAATGTTAATTTTTATTTATTTGAAATTTTCATTCACATGATTTATTTAAATTATGGTCTTTACTTAAAATAATTGAATTTAAACTGAGCTGTAAATTAACTTTGGCATAAATTTTTCAAAATGTATTAGTCAGTAGACTGATATGTAAATACCGAAAACTTATATGAATTTGCAATCTAATTTTAAAATTTATTTCTTTAATATTTAATACTTTTTTTAACTTTAGGTTATAAGTACAACATGCACTTGTCCTGCTGGAGGCACTCCAGCATTTTGTAAGCATGTATTTGCATTACTTCATGCAATCAATGATTACATAACAAAAAAATTGTATGAAGCGCCAACGGAAAGATTACTGACTCTTGGCACCAGCCGAAACCAGTTAAAATGGTTCCCCAAAACAGCTAAAGAAGTATTTATGCGCGAACCAGCATTAGAAGTAGAGAATGAAATTGGGTTTGATTTCCCGCCTAATCTCTTTGCTATCCATGTTTTTAATAAATTTTTATTTCTTAAAGGAAATTAGAAGAAAGTTTTGTTTCTACAATTGTCTTTCTTTTTGGAGTTATTGCATCCATATGCTGCACAGTATGTCATTTCTGAACGTAAAAAAGAGAATAATTAACTATACGAGTTTAAGAGCAAGATAGTCGTAAACAAATGACGCCGTATGCATGTGCACAAGAGCTAACTGGAATCATGTGATCATGATGTCACATGAATTTAGTCCATTCTCATTTAGACTTGCATAATAAAGTGCTTTTCTATATAATCGTTTTGCGTCCCACCATCTCATACGCATGTCCAGTATGGAGTTATGCAGCTAAGAGCAATATTAAAATTCTTGATGTGCTTCAAAATACTTAAATTCGAATGATCGTCGGTGCCAACAGGTACATGCGAAACGACGACATTCATAAAGCAATTAAAACTCCTTCATTCAAAAAAGAATATTCAAAACCTTTCATTTTTCTTTAACTCTCTCAATAATACTGAAAACATAAATATGCAAAAACTTGAAATTTGTACTGCTCACATTAAGAGGAAACGACCCAGCAGAATTCTCGAAGACTCGCATAATACTCCCTAATATTTAATTTAACTCTTATTTTTACCCCGTAATTTGTAATATATATATATATATTATAAATGCGAAAGTTTGTGAGGATGTTTGTCCGTCTTTCACGCAAAAACAACTGAATGGATTTTAATGAAACTTTACAGTAATATAGCTTATACATCAGAATAACACACATAGGCTATAATTTATAAAAATATTGTATGAAGTGTCCAAAATATAACGATATTTGTCAAGTAAGTAGAAAAAAATTCTGCCATCTGCAAGCAATTCTGGCGTGCGCTGCTAAAACGCCCATGACAACATATATCTATATTTTATTTGTGAAGAAACACTTTTTGTTTTGGCTACGCAAGGCACTCGCTTCTAATTAATTCCTGTGATCAGCATAATCCCTAATTTTTTTTATTTCAGAATGAAATTAGGTGTTGAAGGGAGGGGTTGTTATAATTCTCTCTTTATTTGGAATGTTTTTTTTTATTTTTTATTATGATTTTTTTTATGATTTTATCATGCACATTTGGTAGTAAGAAATTGATCTTTTTTCAAAATAAATGCTTTTATCGGTTCTGGTATACTTAAAGTAAATAAACTTTCTCTATCACACTATATCATTTGGGCAAATTTTCAAAATTTGTTTGTGGTTAGTAGTTAATTATAACGCTATAATTTTAATTGAATAGGCAGATGTTGCATTTTTAAGTATAAAAATAATTATAACTATTGTACTTTATTTTTTGGAGTGAGAGTGTAAGTGAATATTAACGCCGCACTGTTCAGCTACACGAGGGCTTTTGACATTGGACCACGTAATTTTGAACCACGGTCAAGTGACGTGGACGACACCTGAGCTGGAGCCCCCTTCTCCTAACTACCACGCCACACCAACTTAAAAGGAATATCCTACCAATACTTAGCAGAAATATTCTTTGAAATCCACTTTTCCAAGATTTATGGCAGGACGGGTTCTATGATGAGTATTTTAGCGGGGAAGGCGAATAGTTTTGTAGCAGATATTGAGTTTTCAGCGCATTGCAAAGATTATTACTTTTGTCCCGAATAAATAGTTTATGTCAAAATTTAAGTGTCTTGTGTTTTTGTATGTTAATGAAGACCCTAGAAAACGATTTGACTATTTATTTTAAGTGAATGGTGTTTATAATTAATTTTACAGTGGAATATCTTTAATTAATTTATTAGCTCTAACGGATTATAAATTTCCCAAAGTGGAGTATTTTGTTTATGTATATCCCTTAATTTTCAATGTAGTGATCCAAAAAAAAATTATTGTATGAAAAAACTGCAGTAAATCATTATGTGGTATATAAAGTATAAACGTGCATCGCTCCCCTACACGGAAGGTCTTACAAAGCTCTAATAAAGCTCGAGCTATATATATATATGAAAGTAGCTAGACATTTACCAACTTGATTATATCGTTAACATTTCGCTATGTTTTTCATTGAATCGCCATTATAACTTAAGAAACGGCGTTGCTTGCGAATATTACTATTTTAACATAAAATAAATACAACATAAAATAATATTAATGTATTACACTTTGAGATATATAAATTATTTACACTATTTTTTTTAAGCGTTCATTACACAAAACTTATAACAATGTGTTACTTTTGCTGAGCAGAGATCAGCTTAGGGAGGTATTTTCAAAAATTGACCCTCAAGAGTGTTACGGGGAGTTATAAATAAAAAAAAAATCCTTTTTAACTGCTATTAGATCTACATACTTAAAATTGAACAGAGGTTGTTTTTTTCTTTCTTTTTTTTTTGATCAGCTGAGATATGCAAAAAGTTTTTTTTGTTTAATTTGTAATTCACGTAAATTTAACTCATTAAAAACTTCTTTATCCTTCAATCTGTGTTGTTTAATTTTTCAGTTCACCCGTGCGAAGAACGGGTATACCAGCTAGTAGGAATGTAATGATTTACGAGAAAATTTATGTCATTGAGGTAAAAGCGTGGGGTGCTTTGTACTAAATTGTTACGCTAACTCAGCCTTTCGGAATAGAACTAGTAATAAATTATAAAACAATTGATATGAAACACCCCACGTTTATACCCCAATGATATTAATTTTCTCGTTAACCATTTTATTCTTATATTAAGATTTATTTTTTTTTTAATTTTTAGTTCGATTAACCATAAAAGCGTGTTTTTTAGTTTTTTTTAAAACTGTAATTTTTCGCATGAAAAATTATTCCTTAAGGTATCCGACTGCGTTCGAAACCGTGATTTTAAAAAAGCGCATAAATGGATAATTTTCATGGTATTTAGTGTCACTTAGATTAGAATACATGTATAAAATTGTTTTATATAAGGACATTTTGACAAAAAAAATTATTTAAATACAATATTTCGGCAAAAAAAATAACTTAGAATAATATTTTTTTCAAAATGTTCTCCTTTTGTGAAAAATGCTTCTATTATAATAATATTTTGCCTGTATATAACTCAGACCTCTGTACAGAGACTCAACTATGACTTTTGAAAAATTCACATTATTTTCAGAGTTACAACCAATTGAAATAATTATCGGCATTTTTTCTTAAAATTTCTACCCTCTGTTTTCGTAAAAGATGGATAAACCAACTTCTAAGTTATATATTTCAAAATTTCTAGTTGAGCTTCTGTACAGAGATCTGAGCTATATGCAGGCAAAATATTATTATATAATACAAGCATTTTTCACAAAAGGAGAATATTTTGAAAATGGGTCATTCTATGTTCATTTTTTGTCAAAATATTGTACTTAAATAGTTTTTTATTGTAATACTATTCTTAAAACAATTTTATATACATTTTCTAATCTAAGTGACACTAAATATAAATATTATCCATTTGTGTGTGTGTGTGTACGCTTTTGCAAAATCACGGTTCCGAACGTAGTCGGATACCTTAAGAAAAACTTCTGAATTGATTGTGCCAATAACATATTACACTTAAGCAAGACACGATGAAATGTAATTTAAAGAATAGGACTCTCACAAATCCTTTAGTAGTTTTTTAAAAAAATCCGCCTAGTCTCGTACATTTAATTCTATCACAGAATAGTTAATGAAGATTAGATCATAATTCTGTAATGATTTAATAAACCATAAAAAATATTGTCAACTTAAAGCTTCTTCCCTATCAAACTATCTGCTATCAGAAGTTATTTTAAAAACAGTTTCAACTACCTGATGGAAGTGTAGTGGGCGTGGGTGCATTGGGGCACTGCTCAGGGGGAACACAGGAACCATCATCATTTTGATAAAGGCCCTCTTTACAGAAACACCCACCAAAACACAGTTGGCTGCAAAATATTGGTGGATTTCTCGTTAAAGCCTTGGGTTTTTGCAGCTGGGACGCACCGAAACTGTTCGTTTTCCACACGTTGGTGGGGGTAGCTGAAAAAAGGAAACCCTCATACAGAAACTAATGAATGATACACAGGAGAAAGGAATTTTAGATGTTTGGGTTATATCGAACCATTTTCTGTTTTTTGATGAATCAATTTAATCAAGAACGAACATATTTAATTTCATACACGCGATATGTTCTGTCAAAATAATAATTTAAGATTACCGGGCGAAAAAATAATGAATTTTTTCCCGCCCTTCACATTCCTTAAAAAAAAAAGGTAACCCCAAAAAAAAAAAGTGGGGGGTCGGGAAACCGGGTTGCAGCCAAAAACCCAAACTATAGGGAAAAATTTTTTAAACAATCCGGGGATAATGCGATAAATAGGTGTGATTACATATTTTTTTGCCTCATTTAAAAAAACTTATTAATATAAAAGTAAACAAATATATATAAAAGAACTATTCCCTTTAACATGAATACAAAATGAAAGTTGTACATATATTATTTTATTATACATCTTTGAAATATTTATTGAAAAAAATAAAAACAAAAATATATAAGTATTCCCTTCAATATAATAAATATAAAAAATTATTATTATTAATGCGATCCTTTTCCCCGTGTACAATTCCGTTAAATATTGAATATCAGAGGTAAATTTGCGCTGAACGTTCGGTTTTAAACAAATTTTAGCAGACTCAAAATAATTTTCATATAAAAAAAGATTTGTTTTTAGGTATTTTAGAATCGTATGAGGGAAAACAGAATGAATGCAATTTTTTTTAAAGCATTTAAAACTTTCCCCAAACGTCCAATAATTTAAAATAGATTTCTATGTACCATTATACTAGTTTTCATTCAGACCTTTTTTTTAAATTACGCAATGTTGCTTTTCCCAAAAGAACATGTTAAATTAATGCGCCCATTTCCAAGTTATCAAATTTCATCCCTCAAAATTGGGAAATGTTCGGTGGTTTTGTGTCACTGGAACGTACCGTAGGCTGCCGACACTGGGAGGCCTGTCTTATTTCATTTCTGTTATATATTCGCCGCCCCCTTTAAAATTTCCTCACCACGCAAAGGTGATGAATCAAACATCATTGATTTATCTTTATCGCTTTTTCCCCCTTTTTATAAGGTCTTTAGCGGCTTTAGGATTAGAATCCACGCTTCGAAAACGTTGTGATGGCTCACGCATCCTTTCTCTAACATAACCTCTGGGTTCTTTGACGGCCAAGATTAATGACAAATCTTTTCCAACCCAAATCCAAGAAGTGAAATGAAAGTATAGATGCAAATAAGATAACCTTTAAAAGGACAGAAGTTTTAGTAAGCGGGATGGCAATTTAGAGAAAGTTCAGTTCGGAAAAGGTAGAAGTGTAAATTGACGGCTTACCTAAGAATCACGAAAATCTCGCCATTCGTCCAAGATACATACCATTGTACGCCAGCCTAGAGGAATATCTGAAGTGGATTGGACCGTTGCTTAGAAACCAAGGTAGGAAGATTATATTCTGAATGCGAATATATTATTAGGATTGAGCGTAGACGGATAATATAATTATTTAGATAAGTGATCTAATTGCGCGATCTATTTTAATTACGGCTACATGTTTTGGTTTATTCTCACTTAATATAAGTTTGTTCAAAATATAAGTAATTTAAGTTAAACTCTTAATAAAAGTCATATTAAGAATTCTAAAATGTCTCTTCATTTCGAGTATCCCACAACGATATGGTCGGCAAAGATCAACCATATCACAATGGCGCCCGAACCATTTTAATTTATATGACTCTGGGTTAGGGAATTCAAGCGGGTTTGGTATTTTACCAGAAATGTGCTTTTCCGGGTCCGAGAGCGTGACTCAATTTCTCGAGGCCATAGACAATCAAATAAAATTACTAGAAATACCTAGTGATTTAGCATGTGCTTATTTGAAAGGTCATCTCCGGGGAAGGGCCCAAGATTGGTATCAGATATTAGGATCAGTGTTAGTGCAGAATACCACCACGGATTTCGCGCAGCTAAAAGCAGAGTTAGCGAAAGCTTTCCCCAATCAAAAATAAAAAAGATTTAGAAGCGAGGTTTTACGCGTCCAAGCAGGGAAGAAATCAGGAACCCACGGATTTTTTTTACGATTTGCTCAAAAACCATAAGGATTTAGAACTAAGGATGTCGCAGGCGGATTTGGTTGATCACATTTTTGTTATACTCGAACCACAAGTCCAGGACTATGTGGAGGTCCAAATTCCACAGAACATGGTACAACTTTTAGAAATCTTAGCTAAATTTGAAGAGAGGTATTCTTACAAATTAAAACGGGGTTCGCAGAATAGTGATAATGTGGAAAGACGGAATCAAAACGCGCATAGGATGTCTTTTTATGATAATCGAGAAACTGGAGAATTTGAAGTTGGGCGTAGACCAAATAATTTTCATGGTATTTAGTGTCACTTAGATTAGAATACATGTATAAATTGTTTTATATAAGGACATTTTGACAAAAAAAATTATTTAAATACAATATTTCGGCAAAAAAAAATAACTTAGAATAATATTTTTTTCAAAATGTTCTCCTTTTGTGAAAAATGCTTCTATTATAATAATATTTTGCCTGTATATAACTCAGACCTCTGTACAGAGACTCAACTATGACTTTTTGAAAAATTCATTATTTTTCCGAAGTTACAACCAATTGAAGTAATTATCGGCATTTTTTCTTAAAATTTCTACCCTCTGTTTTCGTAAAGATGGATAAACCAACTACAAGTTATATATTTTCAAAATTTCTAGTTGACTGCAGCGTGCAGAGATCTGCGGGCTATATATACGAGCAAAAACTCTTCAACCATATATCTAGCATTTTCACAAAAAGGAAAAAATATTTGAAAAATAGATCGTCTATGTTCATTTTTGTCAAAATATTAATACTTAAATAGTTTTTATTGTAATACTATTCTTAAAACAATTTTATATACATTTTGTATCTAAGTGACACTAAATATAAATATTATCCATTTATTATTATTATTAGTAATACGCTTTTGCAAAATCACGGTTCGAACGTAGTCGGATACCTTAAGAAAAACTTCTGAATTGATTGTGCCAATAACATATTACACTTAAGCAAGACACGATGAAATGTAATTTAAAAGAATAGGACTCTCACAAATCCTTTAGTAGTTTTTTTTAAAAAATCCGCCCTAGTCTCGTACATTTAATTCTATCACAGAATCGTTAATGAAGATTAGATCATAATTCTGTAATGATTTAATAAACCATAAAAAATATTGTCAACTTAAAGCTTCTTCCTATCAAACTATCTGCTATCCAAGTTATTTAAACAGTTTTCAACTACCTGATGGAAGTGTGAGGTGGGCGTGGGTGCGTGGGGCACTGCTCAGGGAACACAGGAACCATCATCATTTTGATAAAGGCCCTCTTTACAGAAACACCCACCAAAACACAGTTGGCTGCAAAATATTGGTGGATTTCTCGTTAAAGCCTTGCAGGTTCTTGTGCAGCTGGGTACGCACTCATAGAACTGTTCGTCTTCGTCACACGTTGGTGGGGTAGCTGAAAAAAGGAAACCTCATACAGAACAATAATGAATGATACAGCATTGCGAGAAAGAATTTTTAGATGCTTGGTTATATCTAGAACCATTTTCTGATTTTTGATGAATCAATTTAATCAAGAATCAGTAACATATTTGAATTTCATACACTGCGATATGTTCTAAGGTACAAAATAATAATTTAAGTTTATTACTATCGGGCGAAAGATAATGAATTTTTTCCCGCCCCTTCACATTCTCTTAGAAATCAAAGGTAATCGAAAAGCAAAAGTGGAGGTCGGAACCTTGTAGTTGTTGCATGCCAAACCAATCTATAGGAAATATTTTAAGCAATCCGGTGATAATGCGATAAATAGAGTGTGATTACATATTTATTTTGCCTCATTTAAAAATACTTATTAATATAAAAGTAAACAACATATATATAAAACGTAACTATTCCTTCAACATGAATACAAAAATGAAAGTTGTACATATATTATGTATTATACATCTTTGAAGCATATTTATTGAAAAAAAATTAAAAAACACAAAATATATAAGTATTCCGCTTCAATATAATAAATATAAAAAAATTATTATTATGTAATGCGATCCTTGTCCCTGTGTACAATTCCGTTAAATATTGCAATATCAGAGGTAAATTTGCGCTGAACGTTCGGTTTTTAAACAAATTCTTAGCAGACTCAAAATAATTTTCATATAAGAAAAGATTTGTTTCCATAGGTATGTAGAATCGTATGAGGAAAGCAGAATGAATGCAATTTTTTTCAAAGCATTAAATCTTTCCCGCAAATTCGTCCAATAATTTAAAATAGATTTCTATGTACCATTATACTAGTTATCATTCAGACCTTTTTCTAAATTACGCAGATGTTGCTTTCCATGATATTGAACATGTTAAATTAATGCGCTCCATTTCCAAGTTATCAACTTGCATCCACTCAAAAATTGGCAAATGTGTTCGGTGGTGTACAGTGTCACTGAGAACTGTACCGTAGGCTGCCGACACTGGAGTAGAGCCTGTCTTATTTCATTTCTGTTATATATTCGCCGCTTTCTCTAAATTTCCTCACCACGCAAAGGTGATGACATCAAACATCGATTGATTTATCGTGTATCAGCTTTTCCCTCTTTCATAGCAGGTCTTTAGCGGCTTTAGGATTAGAATCCACGCTTCGAAAACGTTGTGATGGCTCACGCATCCTTTCTCTAACATAACCTCTGGGTTCTTTGACGGCCAAGATTAATGACAAATCTTTTTTCAACTTAAATCCAAGAAATTGAAATGAAAGTATAGATGCAAGATAACCTTTAAAAGGACGAAGTTTTAGTAAGCGGGATGGCAATTTAGAAAGTTCAGTTCGGAAAGGTAGAAGTGTAAATTAACGGCTTACCTAAGAATCACGAAAATCTCGCCATTCGTCCAAGATACGCACCATTGTACGCCAGCCTAGAGGAATATCTGAGTGGATTGGACCGTTGCTTAGAAACCAAGGTAGGAGAAGATTATATTCTGAATGCGAATATATTATTGGATTGAGCGTAGACGGATAATATAATTATTTAGATAAGTGATCTAATTGCGCGATCTATTTTAATTACGGCTACATGTTTTTGGTTTATTCTCACTTAATATAAGTTTGTTCAAAATATAAAATGGCCAAAGTTAAACTCTTAATAAAAGTCATATTAAAATTCTAAAATGTCTCTTCATTTCGAGTATCCCACAACGATATGGTCGGCAAAGATCAGCCATATCACAATGGCGCCGAACCATTTTAATTTATATGACTCTGGGTTAGGAAGTTTAAGTGGGTTTGGTATTTGCAGAAATGTGCTTTTCGGGTCGAGAGCGTGACTCCAATTTCTCGAGGCCATAGACAATCAAATAAAATTACTAGAAATACCTAGTGATTTAGCATGTGCTTATTTGAAGGTCATCTCCGGGGAAGGGCCCAAGATTGGTATCAGATATTAGGATCAGTGTTAGTGCAGAATACCACCACGGATTTCGCGCAGCTAAAAGCAGAGTTAGCGAAAGCTTTCCCCGCAATCAAAAATAAAAGACTTGAGTTTTACGCGTCCAAGCAGGGAAGAAATCAGGGAACCAGCAGTTTTTTACGATTTGCTCCAAAACCACAAGGATTTGAAACTAAGGATGTCGCAGGCGGATTTGGTTGATCACGGTTTTTGTTTATACTCGAACCACAAGGTCAGGACTATGTGGAGGTCAAAATCCACACAGAACATGGTACAACTTTGAGAAATCTTAGCTAAATTTGAAGAAATTATTCTTACAAATTAAAACGGGGTTCACAGAATAGTAGTGATAATGTGGAAAGACGGAATCAAAACGCGCATATAGGATGTCTTTTTGATGATAATCGCGAAAGCTGGAGAAATTCTGAAGTTGGGCGTAGACCAAATAATGGCCGAAAATGATTCTAGAAGGTACTTATGAGAATGGCCGTCAAAGTAATAAGTGGTTCGAGTGTAGGAATGAATTTTCAGAATGATGATCAGGAGATTCAACGAAAGGATACCAATTTCGAAAAAGAAGATCGAAATGATAATTTTAATGGGGGGCCGCAGAAAATAGGGATTCGAGCGAGAATTTCAGTCGAGGCGATAGGTTGCAAAGGGGACGATTGAATGTTTTGAAAGCTAATGAATTTCAAAATAATCAAAAGAAATCGGCAGTGGATATACCAATTAAACTTTCTCTATATGTATATCACCCGTGGAAATTCCCTATGTTCCTATTTTATTAAATAACACATTTTTGAAAGCGCTATGAGACACCGGAGCGGAGAAATAATTTATATCGGAAGAAATATATAAAATATATTTTTTTTATAAACAAGTAAAAATCACTTGAGCTCAGGTGATCACAACTTTGGGAGCGAAATGTCAAAATATAGGAATTGTAGAATTGAATATTCGAATCAGGGGATTTTGAAAAACCTTGGTTGTTTCATGTGTTGACAGATTTGGAATACCCATGGATTCTTGGAGTTGATTTCATAAGTGGATCAAAGATTGTTTTAGACTTTGATCGAAAATCGTTGCCGATTCCAGATTTGCAGGTTGAAGATAAGGTAGATGAAAAGAATTTGCGCGTTGATGTGTCAGAAACGAAGTTAAATATTGTGGCGGATATTTTATCTAGAAACCCGGTTGAAAGTATAATGGGAGAAAAAGTTAATTGTGCAATAATCAGAGATCTAGGTACTTACGTCGCGAGAACAGTTAATAACAGACCAAAAGAATGACCCAGAATTAAGTCATATCAATAAATATTTAGAAAACCCGGAAGATAACTCTGTTAATGCGACGATATGTGAGAATTGGTCCCACGATTTCGGTCCAATTGAAGGCTTGTTGTTTTATGCGAAACACGCAACGTGGTTGGGTGAAATGCGTGTATACATTCCAAAGTCTTTAAGAAATGACATCTTACGCAAATTTCACGAAAAGCCAAACACAGGTCATTTGGGCAGATTTAAAACTTATAAAATTCGGGACGTTTGTTATTTCCCTTATATGAGAAAATGTATTGATCAATATGTCTCTACATGCCATATGTGCCAAGTTAATAATTATAAAAACGCGTTACCAGCTGGTCGATTAAACCCGATTGTATCAAATTATCCAAATGAGATAGTTACGTTAGATTTATTAGGCCCGTATCCTATATCGAGGTGAGACGTAATCGATATGTTTTAGTAATTACCGATAATTTCAGCAAATGGTCTGAAATTATACACTCTTAAAAGAGCTTCGGCTCGTATAATAGCGGATACTTTTTGATAATTTTATATCGCGTTTTGGAGCTTCAATAAAATTAATAAGTGATAACTGTCCCCAATTTATATCCGAAATTTTTGAACATTTAAGTGAAAGATTAAGCATAAGGCATGTGAAGACTGTTGCATATAGACCTCAGGCAAATAGAACAGAACGAGTAAATCGCGATCTGGTGCAAATGATTGAAAATTATGTAAATGATCAACACGATACTTGGGACCAATTCTTGCATGAGTTTGCTTGCGCTATTCGTATAGCAGTGAATGAAACGGCGGGAAAAACATCTGAGGAATTATTTTTGGGTCGAAAGTTGATTACCCCATTTCAAAAATTAGTAATGGTTTCGGACGGAACTGACTTTGCAGTAAGAAATATTGAGAAATTGTTTGATGAAGCTAGACTAAAAACAAAAACTAAACATGAAAGATGGAAAAATATTATAATAGACGCAGGCGGGATGTAAAGAATTAAAGGTAGATGAAGCAGGTCTTATTAGAGACTTACACGCTTTAAGTTCAGCAGCGGAAATAGGTATGCACTTGAGAATTCAAACAAAATTTGTAGGTCCGTATAGAGTGTTAGAAGTAAGAAATAATAATAATATTGTAATATGGAGGTCAGGAAAAAGATTAACCGTCAATGTTGATCAAGTAAGAATAAATCGTCATAGGAACTGTGACGAGATTGAGTTAGGAACAGGTCGCTCGGATAGCATTAGTTCACTTCGGGAAACGAGTAGTTTGGAAAACGTACATTGAAGATCAAATGAGTCGCAATATGGTAAGAAGAAAGGGTTGGAGGTAAAGCATGAGTTAGAGGAAAAAGGGATAAATCTCAAGTCAAATCAATGTGAGAAACACACGGATAGGGCCGATAAGCACGGATCACTTATCAGATCACTACCTAGCTCTTTTTCCAGTAATAAGACAAGAATTAAAAGAAAGCGTCCAGATAGAGCAGGAGATAAACATTCGTATGAATCTTGGTCAAGTGGACCACAAAGAAAGTGGCAGAAACGCGGAACCAATAAAATAAATAAAAGACCATTGTCATCAGATAATATTTATATAAGTAGGAAGAAGAACCGAAAGGAAGTGGTTCAAGTTAGAGAGAACTACAACTTGAGACCACGCATGAAAAAGGATCAGGAGTCCCGACCGGCCAATGGAGTAAAATAGAGCCAAGCTAGGAACAGCCGATGAGAAAACTACAGACCCTACATCAGGCAACATACGGGATCAAGAGCACCCGAGGAATGAAAAGGCGAAAAGTAGCAGCACCTTGTCAATGGAAGTTCCTAGTAAGGAATAAGCCATAAAAAATAAGGTTGTATTGTTTCATTTTTTATGTTCTTTTCAACAAGTGGTCGGAGAATTATTGCAAAGTAGTCTCAGGCGGTGTTTAAAAAATTATAATCAAGCAAAAGTTGACACTAAATGAGTGTATATATTTTTTTGAACTTTTGACTTGTAAAAAGAATTTTTTTTTCTCAATTGATGGAAAACAATTGTAATCATGCATTTACAACTTACTTCGATGTATGACTTCGTGGTTTGACAATTCCTTTGGTTATTTGTTTTAATGATTTATTGAAAAACAACGACGCATAGTGTGTATATATATGTTGTTGTATTGTTCCGCTATTAATGTGCATCTCTGGTTCGGGGGCGCGGCGTAGTCAGGCTTACTAACAATACAACATTAGCTGCGGCGCTGCGGTGACTCATTGGGAGTTTGACGGAACCAGATGCGGGGTGTACATGAAAGTTTGTTTTAATTTAAAAATGATATATAATGCATAAAAATTGTGAAACACATACTGGTATTATGTGAATATGGAACTTAAAGTAACTTAAAAGTTTTTATTTCAGGGCGACAGACCCTGAATTCCGATTTGAAAAATCCTCAACTTGGAGAAACCAAGCCTCCAAGTCTCTTTGTAACCTGAAATGGATGAAACAACAATGGAAGGTAAAATTGTATAGTAGTTTAAGTAAATATTAAGTAGTATTTAAGTAGAGTTTAGTTAAGGGGTGTGCGGTCCTCGTTTTTTTTTCCATCCAAGTAAAGGATGGTTTTTTTCCCCGGTCCCCCTCTCAGATGAGGTATACCCACATATGTAAAAGTGAGAATATACCATGATTAAAATGCAAAACTGTTAATGTTGGTCTAGTTAATTGAGTAAAATTTATTGTGTCTGTCAAGAGTTCAAATTAAGGAGGAATATTATATTTAACTTTAAGATGAATAATGAAAATTAAAGTTAAGTTAAATATTGGAAATTAAGAGTTAAAATAGGGGATTCAAGTTTAAAATTTAAATAAAACTTAGAAAGTGAGAGGACATTAAGAAATAAAAATTTAGGCACGTAATTTCTTAAGGGTCAGGTAGACCCTCGAATAAATCACGTTTTGCTTCTTGGAGGGGGTTGTGACGGCTCACGCGTTCTTTCTCTAACATAACCTCTGGGTTCTTTGACGGCCAAGATTAATGGCAAATCTTTTCCAACCTTAAATCCAAGAAGTGAAATGAAAGTACTTAGGGTACAAAAATAGATAACCTTTAAGGACAGAAGTTTTAGTAAGCGGGATGGCAATTTAGAGAAGTTCAGTTCGGAAAAGGTAGAAAGTGTAAATTAACGGCTTACCTAAAGTCATGAAAATCTCGCCATTCGTCCAAGATACACATACCATTGTACGCCAGACTAGAGGAATATCTGAAGTGGATTGGACCGTTTGCTTAGAAACCAAGGTAGGAAGATTATATTATTCTGAATGCGAATATATTATTAGGATTGGTAGGCGGATATAATATAATTATATAGATAAGTGATCTAATTGCGCGATCTGTGTTAATTACGGCTACGTGTTTTTGGTTTATTCTCATAATATAAGAAGTTTGTTCAATATATAAGTAATTTAAGTTAAACTCTTAATAAAAAGTTATATTAAGAATTCTAAAATGTCTCTTCATTTCGAGAATCCCACACCTCTAACACGCAGACCCACAGCTTGATATGGTCGACAAAAGATCGACGCCGCAATACAACTTTCAACCACGAATTCGCTCTGTGGATATTTGGCAATCAAGTCATCCTTGTTGCCGAAGTGTATTGTGACGTCTTCGATTGGGGGTGAACCCCACTCTGTTCTTAATTCTTCTGAAGTCACTATATCTATTCATCCCCAAACAGCTGTTGGGTGACAAGTGCAGGTGGCCATGGGGTCATTATTGTTTGTTTTCTGGCCTCGGTCAAGCGCGCGGACATCTGGTCTGGGGTACAATGGCTAGGGGTGCCGGTGACAATGGGGCATTCCTGTGAGGGTCTTGAATAGGCGAGGACCTGTATGCACGTCGGTGCATAGAGTGGGGCCTGTGAGGCCCAGGTGTGAATGAATAGATGATGTATGGCGCCCTTGGATTCCAGACGGACCCGGGGAATGTGTTTGTGTTTGCCACGCAAATGGGGAGACGAAAAGTGGCCCGGATACGAGGGCAGACCATTTCTTTGACCTGCCAATGAGGAAGACGAGGGCAGACCTTTTTCTTTTTTGACCTGCCAATGAGGAAAACGAGGGGCGTGTGGTGGACCCGCCCCTGGTGTTTAAAAGGGGTGAATTTTGAGAAGAAGAAAAACGGACGGAGAAAAAAAGACTTTAAAAAGACTGGAACGAAGGGAGATTGAAGAAGCTTGGAGATAGAGCCCTGGAGTGAGACGGACGGAGCACGGGGATGGAAACAGAGAGCCATGGATTAAACTAGAGCCCGGAAAGCAAAGAGTTGTCGAGGTGCCTTGCGGAGTGAACTTGACCTCGAGTGAAAAAGACTGTCCACACGACATATTTAATGAATATTTTTGAAGCTGTAAATACTATTTAAATTTTTTAAATGAGGCTGTAACAAATTTTCTTGTGTACGAACTACCGACGACGTTACAGCTATATATATATATATATATATTAAATTGGTGGCAGTGGTGTTGATCCGGCATTTGAGGTTAATAGATGCTTGAATCCTTAGTTTTTGGAAAATAAGAAGAAACGGCCAGGCATTGATACTTGCGAATGTTATGAAGTGCGTGCCCGCCGGTTTGGGAGAGCCGACTTCGAGGTTTCTGTTCCTGCTGGTATTGAAGCGTGCTCACCTGATTTTGGAATTTCCAGCTATGAGGTGTTTTCCTGGAGTCCCAGCTGTGAGAAGAGCCGAGATACAAGTGTCTCCTGTTCCTGCCTGATGAATCAACGAGAGTTTAAGAGGACCTGTTGCCCGTGTTTTGAGGACACGTTTTTTCAAGAGTCCCCAGTGTTAGAGATCACGAGTTCCTGTCTGTTTGTGATGAGTGCGGTTTTAAGTGATTTGTGTGTAAAGAGTTCCTGAGTGTTCCTATGTCTACCTACGTCTACAAATTTTTAAAAGGTGAGTCTTTTCTTTGAAATTATTTTCGGGACAACAACTAATTATTGTTTTTGTATGTAAAATGTTGAGATAAGGAATAATATAAAGGCCAAAAGGTAAATTTAGTAAACAATAGAGACTAGAAAGATTTTTTGAGTTTTGTATAGAAGTGTATAAATGTGTGCGATATTGGACATTTTGTTTGAGTTGCGTAGAAAGTTAGTATATGAAGTAAGTTATACTTGTTGTGTTGGGACAGTAGTGTGCGAGATTGTTGTGGTCTTAGATTTGTGAGAATTTAGTTTACAGTAGTATACTAGTGGTGTTAGTACAATATTGTGTAGGATATTGTTGAGACATATAGAATTGTGAAATTTGGTATACAGTAGTTATACTGGTAGCGCTGAGGATCCAGTGTTGAGAGCAGGTTATTGTGTTGGTTTTAGATTTGCGCACATTTGTAAAATATAGTTAAGTCTGAGTCTAGTGTATTGTTAGTTTACGGGTCTGTGTATAATTTTTTGTAACGATTAAGTTTAGATTTTGGTTTTTGTGTGATAGTGCATCATGGCTCTTCTGTTAAAGAAGGAAAAGGCATAAATATTAGAAGTTGCGAGAAAGAATTAGGGGTAGAAGTTGATATTACTTTTAACTAGGATGGAAATTAATAAGAGAATTTATCAAAGTAAATACTATACTGATGAAATAGCTAAATATTTGTTCGGGGATATTTTGGATGAAGACGGGAAATTAAGGAATTCGAGCGTAGACTATCTAGGAAATTTGAGTTAGAAAGACTAAGAGCTCAACACAGAAATAAGTTAAACGAAAATGAATTGAAGTCAGGGAATATGATTAACAATCTCGCAAATGTTTGTGTGTGTCAGGAAAGCATTACCGCAAGAAGTTGGTGAACCAGTTAGTAAGTGTAGGCCGTTATTTAACCAGGTTGATAATAAGCGTGGAGAACGCCATAATGCGGTGATTTTGAAAAGGAGAATTGTCCCCAGTGAGAAGGACGAACATTTTCCCCTTCTGGAGTAAGAGGATAGGAACGAAAAATAAATAAATTTATGTGGTTGAAAAAAGAAGGAAAAATCAATGTGGATAGAATTGGTCATTGTGTAAGGGAACTGGGGCCTTTTCCAGGTGCAAAAAGTGTTGAAGAAATCGCTTTGTGTGCGAAGAGGGTAATAAATTCTAATGAAATAGATGATTCTTTAGAATTGATAGAAGATAGGGGAATAGTGAACCCTGAAGTACGGTTGTGAAAGGAATGCGAGAAAGAGAAGATACCAGTATGACATTAACAGGTGGTGAGAAAAGCAGTTAACAGTGAATCGTGAAAGATTTTTCGAAATCATATACAATGGCTAAGACTTAGGGCAGTTAAATGGAGGAAAAGCTTACGTGTAAAGCTGATGTGTGGGGAGGTTTGAGAGGTGAGTTAACAATGAGTTTGCCTCTCTCTCAAAACCAAAAAGAGATTGACAGGAACAGTTTAGAGACGGATAATAAGGTCTAGTTTTAGCTCAGAATTTAATTTCGAGATAGATTTACCCGGAAAAAGATCGCGGTACCATTTATCGTCTCAATTTTAATAAACTGTACCGTAAGAAGCCGAATTTGGCAAATTTGGTTAGGAAAAATAGCTCGAGGAAAGATTCGAAATTCTCTATTCGGTAAAGCTATTATGGATTTTTAACTTTCAGGGTGTTTTAGGGAAAGTCAACTGTATTTTTAAATTACCGCCTGATCGAAGTAACTCTTTAAAGGCTGATTATCGCTATAGAGAAAGAAAAAGAAAGGTTTCCTTCTTCATATCCTGGGATGATGATTTCTTTAAGGCAGAAGGATAGCAGTTTAAGCACGAAAAGCCGTTTAAAATTAAAAAACTTGTTGTACATCCCAGATGTTAATTAATTCACTACACGAGAGAGGATACAGAGTATCTTTTTAGATTTAGATGTAAACGGGATGGGACAGTCCAACCGTTAACTCTGCCCGTTGTTTGGTTAGGAAAGGAGGTGAGCCGATACCCGTATCCACGTATTAAATGTAATAAGTTTAGGAATTTGAACCGGGTGACGCGAGCCGAAATTTATCTTTTATTAAAATGGAAGATTTTGTAGAAAGAATAGTGCGGTATCGTGGGTCACTGTACTGGATTTGTGGAAGTGGTATTTTCGTCGTTCTCTCATGATGGTTATCCGAAGTATGCCGCATGTGTTATGCCATTTGGCATGTGTACATTATTAAGAAAGTGAGGTTTAAGTTTGTATGCGCTTCTTCTTATGGATGTAAATTAACGACACAGGTTATGAGATGGCTAGAGCAGATTGATGTATCACGAATGGTCGATATAGACAATCTGATGCGAATTTGGAAAAAATCGTGTGAAACAGCTTGACTTTTATATTAAAGTGGTTGAGTAAGTTTAGGTCGGAAGTAAGATCGACCAAAAAAGGTAAAATTAGAGCCGTCGGAAAATTTGTTCCATGCACATAATATAGACTTAGTAAATTCATTGCATGAGCTAATGAAGTATGTTAATTATATTCCCAATTAAAAGTGTCTAATTTTCCTCAATAACTGTAATGGAAGACAATACCATAATTGTGAAACGCGTCATAATAGTTTGTGAGGAGGAGAATGCCTACCGAAAGCCAAAATTTAACTTAATTTAAGAAGGTCTTGATTTAAAATTCTTAATTTAAAAAAATTCTTTTAATGTTATTTGCAAAGCTTGGAATTTATGGGTGTTTATTTTTGTTTATTTAATATCGTTGGAATAAGTAGATGGGAATAAGCAATTCTTTGGATTTGTGCTAGGTGTGAATTAATATCTGTAGGTGTATGAGTGTTTGTGGTATTGTGTAAGGTGGAAGGATATTATGTGTTATTGAAAATCTTGTGTCTCTTAGTAAAAGGTGAATACTCACAGATGTTGCCACAATTGATTGAGCGATTTAATGTATTGGAATTAGTGAAATATTATGATTTGATTTAACTTCTTTGAAATCTGAAAATTTAAGGTGTGATGTAACTTACAGAAAAAGAAAAAAGAATCAAAGATTTGGGATTTAAGTTTTAGTTGAAGAAGAATGTTTTATAAATTTTGGAGTATATGTATTTTATTTTACTTTTTGATTGTATTGTGGTTGCCGGATTGCTGTCTGGTCAGTCTGTTGAACCAACCTTTCGGTGTGAAATGTTAAGAACTGATCTAACCTGAGGCCAGAGCAGTTCCAGTGAAATGGACCTTTTTCAGGGGGAAGGAGCTGTGACGTCTTCGATTGGGGGTGAACCCCACTCTGTCAATTCTTCTGAAGTCTCTATATCTATTCATCCCAAGCTGTTGGGTGACAAGTGCAATTGGCCATGGGGTCATTGTTTGTTGTCTGGCCTCGGTCAAGCGCGGACATCTGGTCTGGAATTTACAATGGCTAGGGAGTGCCGGTGACAATGGGAATTCTATTGTGAGAGTCTTCAATAGGCGAGGTCTGTATGCACGTCGGTGCATAGAGAGTGGGGAGCTGTGAGGCCCAAGGGTGTGAGATGAATAGATGAGGATTATGGCGCCCTTAGTTCAGACGAGGACGGGGAATGTGTTTGTGTTTGCCACCGCAAATGGGGAGACGAAGTGGCCCGGATACGAGGCAGACAGCATTTCTTTTGACCCAGCCTGCCAATGGGGAAAACGAGGGGGCGGGACCCGCCCTGGTGTTTTAAAGGGGTTAATTTTGAGAAGAAGAAAAACGGACGGAGAAAAAAAGACTTGAAAAAAGACTGGAACGAACGGAGGAGAGGGAAGAAGCTTGGAGATAGAGCCTGGGTGGGACGGAGCACGGGGATGAAACAAGAAACCATGGAGTAAACTAGGGGCCCGGGAAAGCAAGGGATTGTCGAGTGCCTTGCGGAAAAAGGACTGACCTCGAGTAAAAAAGACGTCCGCCCGGCTTCCCTATTTAATGAATACTTTTGAAGCTATTAAATACTATTTAAATTTTTTAAAATGAGGCTGTAACAAATTTTCTTGTGTACGAACTACCGACGACGTTATAGTATACGTTATCTTATTTTCTACATAATAATGTACCTCCGCTATTTCTTGAAATATTTGCCCTGTGTTAGATATTCCAAGATTTCGTTTTGAATTATTTTTGAGATCGTCAATTCTTTCTATTTAGCCATTGTGTAAATGCTATTTGGAATACGGGTTGTAAAACAAAATGCGTGATTCGATAGATTTGTGTATAAATTAAAAGAAGACCTTCCATTTTCCGATCTTAAGTTTTAGCAGGAAGTTTCTATGAATATTTGAAGGAAATTAATTCTAAATTTAAGCCTTTGTGTGAAATGTTATAAAATAAAATACCGTAAAATCTGGCGTATAACGCGCACTTTTAACACAAAAAATAAAATCGAAATTAACGAATGTGTGTTGAACGCTAGGTATAAAAAGGAGAGCTTTAAAATGAAATAAAAAAAAAGAGACGAGCATACAAAAAAAAATTAGACCTCTACGTAAATCGAAATACTGTTTCTTTAAAAGATGGCATACCTTATATGAGCTTAAAGAGTTGTAGAGTTATAGCAGTATTCTTTTTTTTTCAAAAGTTTGGGATAATATATTGAATAAATCACTTCAAAACATAAGATCATTGCAAATGCACATTTCAAGTTTTTTCGTAAAAAAAAAGAGGGTGCGCGTTATGCGGCGAATTAAAAAATACATCTTGATAATATAGGTTCGAGTTATGTACCGGACTTTACGGTATGCAATATTTTATTCTGAGATACAATTCCTTCTTTCTTAGCTTCTAAAAATTTTTTAGAAGTGCAAAGTAAGCAGTGATAAGTTGAAAATGTTTAAGAAACTTAATTTTTATTTTATCTTTATATGAAATACTTTTTAATATAATCCATTTTATACAAAAATATTTAGGCTTTATCGTTAAGAAAAGTAGTTTCTCAAACTTAGTGAATTTATTTTTAAAAAAATTTATTATCTTTGCAAAAAACACCAGCTGAAGCTTTCAACTCAAGTTCATTACTTCAAGCAATAAGTTTTTCAATTAAACACATAAATTGCAAAAATGCATGAGAAAAGTAAATAAAAGAAAGGAGCGGATCCTGTAGAAAGCTGATTGAAAAAGACTTACGGTCAACGAGCGGACACTGCAGCTCCGGAATGCACCTCCCTCCGAAGTCCCTGTAGTATCCCTTCTTGCAGTCGCATCCCTTGTTGCACACAAGGAAGTTGCATCTGCCCCTCGTCTGGCAGTCGTTGCATGGAATCACGCAATCGCTCTGCTCTTCGTTCTTCGGGCATTTTCCTACACCTTCAAAGCGAGCGGGAGAAAGACCCTTTTTATTCTTTAAAATGATACATGTATGCACAGAAAGATAAAAGGCTAAGTAATTATTAGTGCCCTTTTTTATTGAAACTAATCGACCGGAAAAAATCGCTTAATTTTAGAAGTTGAATTAGTATTTCAAGTAATACGAAAGACGATTTAATTCCTTTTCTTACGATATAAAGTTCATTTTTATGTGAATAATTTCTAGCAATTCTTAAATAGACATAAGTTATTATCACATTAAACAATGAGCTGCACATGAACACTCCTCAAATTAAAGAAAAATCTAAGTTTATATTTGTAAGAAAACATTTATTTCCATTTTGATAAACTTTGCTTGAAAAAACCATTTATCCAATTTTTTTTCTTTTAATTGGTTGCTATTTGATCGTAATATCTAACATAGTGTGGAAAAGTAATTGGAAACGCAATAACTAGCACTATTTGACAGCCTACTACGACTGTTTACCCGCCACCTGGGCTCTGGGAGGGGTTGCTAAATAAAAAAATATAACTACATAGTTGGTTTAGAAGATTTGAATATAAATTAAAATGCGTAATATGTAAATATAAAATATATCCTTGCAAATTATTTTTAACATATCTATTAACATTGGAAGTTATCTTTTTCATGCTATTAAATTATTAGGTTTAATAACTGTACACATTTTATTTACTGATAATCAATTGTTTGATATTATAAGTTTTGTTCCTACAGTTCGAATCCTTTTTGTAAGGAATCTGGATGTGAGAACTGTTCAGTTGACTGTTAGAATTCAAATTTGATATGTATTTTCAACTCATTATTTTCAAAAAGCTGTTTCCTTTAGTGCTTGATTTAATTAGATTTTAGATTGCAAAGAATTTTTCAATGCTTTTAAGTGTAAATATTTGTTCTTGTTTGTTACGTCACAGATTTAATTAAGAATTTAGCTTATTTCAAATTGAATATTGGCATCATATTTCTAACACTGAACCTTCGAAAAAAAACAACAAATTAGTCAAGGTATACATGCTTGGAGTAAGCGACCACAATAACCGAATAGTTAATAGTCTGACCAACGAGTCGTAATTCGAACCCTTGTGTCTAGAGTTGTCCGTCGCATATAAAGGAGTTCTGTAGGTGTTTATATGTGGAGATGCCAGCTCAAGTGTCACCTTCGTCACTTGACCAAATTCAAAATTACGAGTTCCAACGCTCCATCGCCAAGAATCCTCATCTTATTTTTTTATTGATCCACGTTAATAAAAAATGGCTAATCCTCTGGATTAAATAAACTATAGAAAACTACTTCAATGAATAACTTATGAACCATTTCCACAAAAAAAATTATATGGTTTGCAAAGAAGAAATCATTTTATGTTTAAGGCTGTCTTCGAGTAACTCTTAGGAATAAGACCTAGATTTGAAATATTTTTTCAGATAGAAAAATATTTCAACAGTAATATTATATTCTGGTTTCCTGTGCTACGGAGAACAGCATATTTTATCATACTAGTTAGTTTATCACAGATGACCCATTTTTTTTTTGGTATGAAATCCATGACATGTTAAAATGAAAATTAAATTATTTCTCTGGAGTATTTTGAAATCTTATAAATCTCTATTATAAATAGATAAATAAATTAAAATGTTGTAAATTTTCATGAAAACTGAGAAATTTTCTGTCTGAAAAATCTCTGCTTCGTGTTAAGTTCAGATTTTCATACACACTGACGGAAAAAATTCCAACACAAAGAAATACGTTTGGTAGATGAAAGAAAATTTGGTAGGCGTGTTTACACACACCTGAGTCCTCGATTTAATTTTCGTGCTTAAGTGGGGAGCTAGTAGAGCCATTCAGAACTTGCAAATCAGGGTCGCTTTAAATGCGTGTTGTAAAGTTCGTGAGTGTTAGTTGTTTATGAGAATTGACGTATTGAGAGTTGATGTTAGCCAAGAATCCCTTTAAGAAGACAAAGAAGCTATTATAAACAGCTTACTGAGTTTGAACGAGGTCATGAAAAAGGGCTACGAGAAGCGAACTTTCTTTCCATGATGTTGCAGAAAGACTTGGTCTGAATGTATCCACTGTGCATGATTGTTGGGAGCAATGGTCAAGGGATGGTACTGCTTCAAGAAGAATGGGTTCCTGGAGGCCACGTGATACTTCTGAAAAGGAAGACCATCGTATTCGATGTACGGTTGTGGCGCATCCTACTGTTTCTACGGCAGAAATTAGAGCTGCAATTGGTACCACAGTGACACAACGAACTGTTAGAAATAGGTTACTTCAAGGACAGCTTCGAACCAGGCACCCTGTAGCGTGTATTCCACTGTCTCCAATCCCCTGTTGTTTGCGACGCCAATAATGTCAAGCCAAAGCTCATTGGAGGATGGAGTAGAGTTCTGGTGTGTTTTCTGATGAAAGCAAGTTCTGCTTTGGTGCCGGCAATGACCGTATGTTGGTCAGAAGAAAGCCAGGGGAACGCCTGTAACCTAATTGTTTGTGGCCTATGCACACTGAACCTAGACCTGGAGTCATGGTCTGGGAAGAAAATTCCTATGACAGCAGGAGCACTCTCGGGGTTATCCCAAACACACTGACTGAAAATTTTTACGTCAGTCTGGTAATTCAACCTATAGTACTGCCATTCATGAACAGCACTCAGGGGGGAGTTTTCCTACAGGATAATGCTCGCCTTCACATCTCTGTTGTAACGCAACGTGCTCTACAGAGTGTTGACATGTTATCTTAGCCCTCGAGATCACTAGATCTGTCTTCAATTAAGAACATTTGGGATATCATTGGACGAACATCATTGGACCACCACAGCCAGCACTGAAAGTCCCAGTATTGACACAACAAATACAACAAGCATAGAACTCCATACTACAAAGTCACATTTTCACTGCCTTTATGACACAATGCATGCACGCTTACATTCAAATTTCTGGAACGGCTATTAATGTTACATTTAAAATGCCTTTTCTTAAGGTTAAATTAATCTGTGACCTTGAAAATTTAATTTAAACTTGTTAACTAGACACGTGCATTGGCCATATCTTATTCCTCTGCAGTAATTTTTTTCTTGGTGTTGGGATTTCTTTCCCATCAGTGTATTTGGAAAAAGCTGCATTAATTTTTTTTTTCAAAACATGCATTTTATGGTGGTTTTCATTACTTAATTTAAGGTATTAAAAGTGTGAGGAGGAATGTACAAAAAAATATCCACTAAATTCCTGATTAAAGATATTATACTTCACTAGAAAGCTAGTTTTGAGAAGAAATCATTGACAACTCATTGACCCCACCCCAGCTCTTGAAAGCCCCCGAGTATTGAAAACAAATTTTAACAAAAAAACCCCCATACTATTAAAGCAATTAAACTGCCTTTATGATTCAACCAAACTCGCACCTTAATATTTAAGGCTCTTAATGGTTAAGTTTGTGCGTCTTTTTCTTAACATAACTCCTAATTCTTTGACCTTGAAAATTTAACTCTAAACCAAGTAACAAAAGGGATAAAATTGTAAATAATATCTTTTATTTGAGATAAACAAGTTTAGCTTAGTGTGGGTTTTCTTTTCGATCAAGTGTTGATTTAAAGTTTGCAATGAAAGATACGTTCAAAAATTAATTTTATAAGTGGTCTGTCTTACAAAAAATTGTTAAGGTATTTCCTCAATTGAGGAGGAATGGACTCGAAAAAAACTAAATTTTGTATTTAATAAATATTTTTTATTAAAATTTAAAGAAAAGCTATTTTTGAGAAGATCGCTTTTATAGGCTAATTTTTACTCCCCCCACTCTTAGAAAGTTGATTAAGTGATTGAGGTATACAGATTTTAACAAAGACTTAATATTTAAAGCAATTCAAATGTCCCTTTTAGATTCCCAACCCTAGCTTCGCACCTTATATATAAGAGGCTCTTTTCGGTTGAAGTACTCTCATTTTTAGTGGTTTAAAATGTTTATTGTTGGAATGCCATATCTTTGGAAAATAAAGGCTTATAGTTGATAGATAATTTTGAAACACTTTTTGTAACAGTAAGAGACTGTAAAACGTATTTGAAAAATATTGAGATTCAGCCATCACTTGAGACTCAAACCAAGTATTGCCTTATTACTTGTTTCGTTTGCATTAAAATACAGTTTCCCGCTTAGAACTGCTGTACTGATTCTCAGAGGGCTCATGCTGGTTAACTTAGCAAGACTATACTAATTTAATTTTCTTTATGGCATGGGAAGTTGAAAGTTCCAAACCGTTATCCCGACACTAACTGGAAAGAGCAAGTTCACTTCCATCGAAAACCTCCGAAGTGAACAAATGATTATGTTCAGAAGATCGATTTTTACTACTCTCAACCGTGCTCGGTGAGTATGCCCCTAGGGCGAAAAGGTCCTTTTTACTCAGTTTGCATGTATATTTCACATTGAACAGTGAGAGGGGGACATAAGAAGTGATGGGCTCACGCGTCTTTTCATTAACATGTCCTTTGGGGGCCAGAATTAATGGCAACTCTTTTCCAACCAAAACCTAAGAAGTGAAACGTTAATATAAGATGAAAATTAGATAGCTTTTAAATATCAGAAGTTTCAGTAAGTGAGGTGGCAAATTGTGGGGAATATTATGTTAGAGAGTGATACAATCGTGAAGTGACAGCCAACAGAGGTTATCCCGAACAGAGGTTATAAAGCCATTAGGTCAAGGTGCACACCATTGCACTCGAGTAAAGACGCAACTTCCTTAGTATCGGATCAACGATTGGATTAAGGTAGGATTGACTATGTAATATTAGAACTTGAGATATTATTGGAATTGAGATTATGCGGGTTAGATATTGATGATGGTCCGAGTTAAGTTATTCCGGTATTACTTGTGTTGTGTGTTTGTTCATTGTAGATTCTCTCATATAAATTATTATCTAATCAGTTACACGCTTAATAAAGATATTTTAAGAACATGCAAACTTCTAGTTCGTTGAGTGAACCTACACCTCTAGCTCACGCAGATATTCTAGGAGAAGATCATCCTAGGGGGCATTTTCACAAAGCTATTTCCGTTAGTGCCCTAAAAATCTAAATTTTCGTTGAAGAATGCATAGAACCCTTCCTCACCTCTTCCGCAGGCAGCTTCGCAATCCTCCAGAGTTTGGAAATTGTTGCTGTTTCCTTTGCATCCTCCGTAAGTGAATTTTTCACACTTTTTAGTCTTCTTGTTGTAGTAGTATCTTGGCATAGCCGCTTTGCAAGGTCCTACCTCTTTCTTTTGTTTACAGATAGAATCCGAAGGTGGCTCTGAATGAGAAGAAAATTGATTACCGAAGATTGTGCACAAATGGAACAAGTCAGTTTAGTAAAATTATGTAGTCTTGAAAATACAAATAAAAGTAAAATGTAAGACCATTTAAAATTTTTTCTTTTCTTCCTTTTTTATGGGGGATTTTTTACTTTTAGTATAAAATTAGTTTTAAATTTACTTATTCATTAAGGCATTCTTCTAAATCAACCAAAATACTCAAAATCATAATTTCATGAAGCCTTGACATTGCAGTTTCTTAAAAAAAAACCCTCAAAAAATGGCGTTTAAGTTTTACGTTTGCAATTCAATACACAAAAATTCGCTTTGTGTGGATAATTTTGTAATAAACTTATTTTAAAAAACTAATTCAATTTGCTGAAATTTATTTTTCTTAAAATGACATATGGTAGCATGGTTTCCTAGTATTTCCGTCACACATGCATTATACAGCATTACTTTAAATACGCTATCTCAACAATTTAAATTAAATATTTAAATGTTCAAAAGAATTATTTCTCTAAATTGTATCTTTTTCTTAAATCACTGAATTCAAAATTATCGAAATATGATAGAATTTTAAAGCAAATAAGAATGAATGCGTAATCAAAAATAGAATTACGTAATTTAAACAATATACACATATATCTAAATAAAAAACAAATTTATACAATGCGATTAATATTTTGTGTGAGCACTAGGCATTAATTTCTTAAATTTTCAGGTTTTTTTTTCTTCATAGACCCAGCTTCTAATGCGATTCTCAACTACTGTGCCACGGCACTTTTTTGTGCCACCACATTTTTTAAAATTATTTATTATACTCTAAGAAAAAAAACCCCGAACTGAAGCATGCGGCCATTTTATAAAAATAAAGCATGGGTATTATTGGAATATTTAATTTATACTTTCGTGGATAGATGGATATAAAAAATTTTGGGTTCGCAATCCATTCTGTATAACAAACGCATCTGTATATGAATTAACTTTAAGGGAAGAAGAAAATAATTTCATTTTCTATAAAAAATTAAATTTTTCTTTCAAAACAAGCCGAAGAGTCAATTAATTCATTTTGGATTAAAATTAGATGCAATAATCTCATAACAGCCAAAAAAAAAAGCTTTAAAAATATAGTTACAATTTTCTACATCTTATTTGTGTGAATTCGGATGTTGATCATTAAGAAATATAAAAACGAAGGTGACGAAATGAGAATGGCATTATCATTTTTACGACCCAATTTTAAAAAAAAATTATCAAAAATCATCAAGCTTAAATTTCGCATTAAAAAAAAATATATTCTTATAATTTATTTGTAACGAATTACTCAATCAACATTTTGTCGTCTTTGTCATTCATATTATTTTATTTATCATTTTGAAAATCATTATCTTAAACAGTTTTACAAAGTTTTTTTAGATAAGTAAAATTCTTTTAAATTTATTTTATTGTTTGTGTGCGGCCAAATTTTGAAATTGTTAAAAGTGTGCCGCAACAACAACAACAACAAAAGATTGAGAAAATCATTGTATTCTTGCCCATACGTTTTAAAAATGACGCATTTATGAATATCCTAATGAAACACACAACACAATAATCAATGAGAGAGAAATTTACAATCTCGTCCACAATCAACAAATTTAATACATCTTTCGTTACCTCACCTTGGAGGTACTTTTCGGGTACCTCACTCACTGTATCAAAGGTAGAAAATGTATTACTAACTTAACGCGTATCAACAACCAAAACTAGAGATACTCTAAAAAGGAGCTGCAGTTTCATAAAATGTAAAATTTTACAAATTTCAAGCTATTTTAAAGCTTTTGGCTTGCGAATGACCTTGAAAATTCGGAAGTTACATGCAAGTTCGCGAAGTAGCGCGAACTGGGATCAGTTAGAGTTAAAATTCGAATTTAATCAAATTCTCTTCGTTAAAAGTATTAAAAATTTTATTTTGATCAATTCAAATTTTTTATTTCTGGGACAAATATATGTGATAGCATCCTCGTCACAGCTCTTCAATTACTCCAGATTTATGTAATTCCTTACTGGTCATAATAATTTTAAAGTGTACCTCAACAGATTTAACCTATGATGTTCCAAACCTTGTGATTGCAATGTTGGTGGTGGGCAAAGTGTTGAGCGTCTTATACTTTTTTTATTCAGAATTCAGAAAACAAAGAGAATGCCTGAAGATTAAACTATATGCTCTTAAAATCAACTGGCCTATTATTATATTTCAGTTTTTTTCAAGTAAAGCTTTATTCACCTTATTTTGTAACTTGATTAATTCTATTTTGTAATTTTTTCTCATTGCTCTGTTTTAATAACTTCATTGCAATGGTTTTTTTACGTAATTGTTTTACTTTGTCATGAACTTGTTTGCTATAGTTACTTACTAGAGTTTTTGTTATTTCCTTATTTCGTACTTTTGTTTCATTACTTATTTTTTTATTTACCTTTTTCTGTTTTACTTACTTCTGTAAGCCCCGTTTGATACTTGTGGTGCACGAAAACAAGATTTTATCTGTCTTCAATGAAAAAAAAAATTACTCCAGAATAGAAGGACAATGCTTTTGAATCATGGCAGTAGACTAAGAGAAGGACTTATATTGGTACTTCCATATCCTTCTTAAATGTGATTAAACTGAAGATAACCCCATGGCTGTTGTAATAATTAATAATATTTCAGCCCTTTTTCTTACTTTATATGATAGAAAAATACTGGAAGGAACTAAAAATATCTTACAACATCTCTGTATTAGCAAAATTAAAATAAAAACTATCCCACAAGAGCTTCTAAATTCTAGCCCCTTCTTATTTTATAAGACGCATGGAAGGTAGCAGTTGGCTGCCTTCAACTCAATGGACATTCAGTAAATCTCACTCACTTGTGGGAGATGTGCATTGTGATGGCTTCACACACTTTCCGTCTTTCCTCTTCACCATTCCTTTCTTACAGAAGCACCCCGGTTTACAAAACAGAGGGCAGAGGGGTCTGGTGGCCCTGTAATTCTCGCAAGTGTTCTTGCACGTAGGGATGCACTGATAGTACTCCTCGTCTTTGCCACAAAGCGTTGGGTTTGGCTCTAAAAGAGTACACGAGATCACTTAAGAATATCGTTCGAGAGTTAACATTTCTAATGCTTCATTTAAATAAAATATTTTTTAATATGTATAAGTATTTTTTGTAAGGATTTTAAGAAATTTAACCTAAAGAAGAAAAAAAAATTACGTTTTTATATATAACTCCACGTTGAATTTTTGGAAAAATTTTCATTAGTGAACACACGCGTTAATACTATACTTTCATTTCTTGTGCACATTTAAAAAAAGCGTGCATAAGACATAACAATACTTATTAAAAATTATTTTCTTATATGGTTTCCATTTTCATAATAAGAAAGCAAAATTAGTTATTCTAATTTCAATATGTATCTAAAAAATATGCAAGAATACGCAAAAAATAAACAATTTATATATGCTTGTAAATAGTTTTTGCTTTGTTATTTAATTACTCTTGCGTATGCATAAATGTAATGTTGGAGATCACCGCTGCCACACGCCTCGGCATTGATTCAAACAGACTTTGGATGTGTTCTTGGGGTACAGCAGACCAAGTAGCTTCCACACGTTGCCAAAGTTGATCTGGTGTGGCAGCTGGGGGTGTAATCTAGGTCAATCGTTGAGCAACCAGGAACCGCATGTTTTCTATCGGTGAAAGATCCGGAGAGCGAGCCGGCCAGGGAAGCAATTCAATCTGGTGATTGACGAAGAACCTTTGGACAATGCGTGCTCGGGTGGTCGTGCATTATTCTGTTGAAATATGGTTGTGGTCAAGCCCGGAAGGTAAGGAAGGACAACTGGCTCCAACACCTCGGAAATGTAGCGCTGGATGTTTAAAGTACCGGCAATGTGTACTAGAGGAGTGCGAGAGGGATATCCAATACCACCCTATATCGTAATACCCGGTGCAGGACCAGTGTGGCGGGGCATAACAAAGCTGTTCAGCATCCTCTCTCCGCGGTGTCTCCAGACTCGAAACTGACCATCGTTGTGTTGCAGACAGATGCGTGGCACGTCAGTAGAGACAACTTCATTCTATTCTGCCGCCCACATCCTTCTTTCATCGCCCCATTGGCGGCGGAGACATCTGTGGTTCTGCGTCAAGGGTAGACCAAGCAATGGACGTCTTGCGGACAGACCCTCTGCTGTGAACGGCGTCGAATAATACGCGCAGACAATGAATGATGCGTTTCAGACTCGATATGCTGTGCTATGGTTCGTGATGTGACTGAGTGATCCGTCACTGCCATGCGCAAAATTTGCCTGTCCTCACGTGAAGTGGAGCACTAAGGTGAATGCGATCAACCACGTCGATTCGTCGTACCCTCCTGCATCCAACGGTCACATATCCGCATTACAGTTGTTTGGTTTCGTCCAACACGACTACCGATTTCCCTGAAAGATGATCCACAATCTCGGTAGGCCACTATCCTTCCTCTGTCAAACTCGGATACTTGATCAAAAGCTGATAGCTGTTTTCTACTAGATATAACTGATCGTTTTTTGAAAAAACTACAAGGAAAACACAATTGCCGAATTTGAAACCGTCGAAATCTCCAAGCCTTAAATAGCGCTTTGAGGTGACGCCACAGGCGCGCGTGATGTGTGACTGCGTTGAAATTCTAATCATTTGCATATCTGACCTCCACTAATGCATGTTGTAAATTTCATGTTATGTGTATGCTTCCTTCAGGGTGTTGCATTTACGGTGGCCAGCAGTGTATAATACCGAAATAGCGTAACACGGTCCACTATCAATAACTAACTCGCCTAAGCTCAATTATAATTCTATCACAGATCCGAATATTAAATAGTCACTCCTACCTTAATGTCGAATGAAGTAGCGAACAATCTGACTCTAGTTGCAGTTGCGTTTCACCGGAGTGCAATGGTATGCACCTTGACCTAAGAGCTCTTTGTCACGGAATTCCTTTGTTAACTGTCACTTCACAATTGAATCACGGACTATCATAACATTCCCCAAATTGTGTGTGTGCCACCTCGCTTACTCTAACTTCTGTTATTTAATTCCTACTATTAGCTCACAATCTCTATATACTTATATATATATATATATATATTTATTTATCTTGGTGGAATTTTCAATCGTTAATAAAAGACATTTTAAAGCGCGCAATTGAGCTGAAATTTTATATACAGGATTATTTTGGATGACAATACAATAATATAATAATAATTAATAAAAATTAATTAATTAAAACTAATTATTTAAAAAATTACAAATACAACCACGTTGGCATCATTTTTGGCGACTTGTATCAAAACTTGAAAAGGTTTTTTTCTCACGTTTCAAAGCATTCAATTGAACTGAAATTTTATAGACACGATTGTTTTGGATGACAATACGATACTTTAATGATAATTAATAAAAATTAATGACATTTAATGTTGTGATTCTGTCCTATGTATATGCATATTTATATTAATTGTAACTATTTAATAAAAAATAGCTTAAATAAAAATTTTCTTTGTTGATCTAAGTAGGAATTGACTTAAAAATTTTTTTTTAATATTAGCTGTTTAAAAGCTTCTTAATTTGCATGTTTCCTTCACGCTTCACTTCTTGGGTTTGGTTGGAGAAGAGTTGCCATTAATTCTGACCCCAAATAACTCAAAGGACATGTTAATGAAAAGATGAATTAATGAAAGATAATGAGATCATTCTCACATGTATTAATATTATCTAATCTGTTAGAGATTTAAGTTTAAGATCTTAATAAAGTCATATTAAGATGATGACAGCTTCTAGATCTTCATTTATTTCTACACCTCTAGCTCATGCTGATAATCAAGGAGAAAGGCACCCGAGGGGGTCGTCGTTACAATTGCGCCGAACGAAATTTAATTCATATAACCAGGAGGTAAGAGGCACGAACGGGTTTAGTGTATTGCCGGAAGTGTACTTTTCCGGGTCCGAGAATGTTAATGAATTTTTGGAGGGTATCGACAATCAAATATACGATTGCTTCAGATACCCAGTGACTTATCATGTGCTTATTTGAAAGGTCATCTCCTGGTGAGGGCTCAAGATAGGTATCAGATATTCAGGTCAGCGTTAGTGCAGAATACAGCCACGGAATTTGCGCAGTTAAAAGCAGCTTTGTCAAAAGCATTCCTTGCTGTCAGTAATAAGAAAGATTTAGAAATAAAGTCTTATGCATCCCAACAGAGAAGATACCAGGAACCAACAGATTTTGTTTACGATCTGTTAAAATGGCATAAACAACAAGAACTGTGAATGGCCGAGGAAGCTTTAGTAGACCATATTTTCGTTAGACTCGAACCACAAGTCCAGAATTATGTGGAGGTTCGAAATCCGGAAAACAAGGTTCAACTATGGGAGGTCTTATCTAAGTTTGAGGAAAGATATTCGCGCGCGTGCGAAACAATGAGGGGTTCGGGAATAGTGATAATGTTGAAATACGAGGTTGGAATGAGCGTAGGATGTCTAATGCGAATGATAGTCGGAGAAATTGGAGAAATTCGGAAGTTGTGCGTAGACCGAGTAACGGCAGAAATGATTATAGGGGTAATTACGAGAATGGCCATCAAGGAAATCAGTGGTTAGATAGCAGGAATAGATTTCAGAAGGATGATCGAAGATTTAACGGTAGGGGATACCAATTTAAAAATGGGGGTCAAAATGACGATTTTACTCGAGGGGACCGCAGAAATAGAGGTTCGAGTGAGAATTTTAGTCGAAGTGATAGGAGGCAAAGGGGTCGATTAAATGTTTTGAAGGTTAATGATGATAAAAATGATCAGTCACAGTCAGCAAATGACGTACCGATTAAACTCTCTGAGATATGCATGTCTCCAGTGGAACTCCCATACGTTCCTATTTTGTTAAATAATACTTTTACGAAAGCGTTATGGGACACGGGCGCAGAGAAGTCATTTATATTGGAGGAGATATACCAAAAATATTTTTTTTATAAGCAAGTAAAAAAAACCACGTGCTCAAGTGATCATGGCACAGGGAATTGTGGAATTGAATGTTCAAATTAGGGAGTTCGAAAAGCCTTGGTTATTTCATGTGTTGGCAGATTTAGAATACCCATGTATTCTCGGGGTGGATTTCATAAGAGGATCAAAAATTATTTTGGACTTTGATCGAAAATCGTTGGCGATTCCCGATTCGCAAATTGATACAGTTTTTAAAACGATTGAGAAAGGAAATGTATAAATAGATCTTTCTAAGATTTGGTAGGAGGAAAAACAGAAACAGGAGATGCTGAGAAATTATGCTGAACTGTGCGAGCCCCTTTGTAATCTTAAACGAAAGATCAAGAAATTTTGTTGGTCAATAGAGGCGCAGAAGGCATTCGACGTGGTCAAGGCGGCAAAAATGAAAGCGCCAGGGTTAAAATTTCCGGATTTCAAATAGCCTTCCTACTTATTTACGGATGCCAGTTCAATAGGTGTAGGAGCGGTTTAAAATCAGGGACAGGGACCAGTGGTATTTGCTTCTCGCAAGCTTAGTAGTGTGGTGAGGAATTACACTGTAACGGAGAGAGAGTGTTTAGTAGTAGTTTGGGCTCTGAATAAATTCAGAACATATTTATGTTCACTGCCGATTAAAGTTATTACGGATCACGCTGCATTGACGCGTTTAACACATGGTAAAAATTTGTCGAGTAGAATGATCAGATGGGTTCTAAAATTAGCAGAATTTAATATAGAACGGGAACATCGGCCTGGAACTCAAAATGCGGTGGCTGACGTTTTGTTGAGGAACCCGGTGGAAAGTGTAATAGGGGAAAAGTTAATTATGCAGTAATCAGGGATTTTTGGTACTTTCGTCACGAGAACAGTTAATCGAAGAGAAAGAAATAACCCGGAATTAGGTCATATCTATAGATATCTGGAAACCCAGAATATAGCTCGGTTAATGCGACAATATGTGAGAATTGGCCCCACGATTTCCGTTTAATCGAGGGCTTGTTGTTTTATACGAAATACGCAACGTCGCTACGTGAAATACGAGTATACATTCCAAAGTCTTCAAGGAATGAAATAATGAGAGAATTTCACGACAAACCCATAGCAAGTAATTTAGGACGCTTTAAGACTTAACATAAAATAAGGGACGTTTGTTATTTCCGTATATGAGAAAATTTACTTATCAATATGTCTCTACATGCCACATGTGCCAAGTTAATAATTATAAAAACGCGTTACCAGCTGGTCGATTAATCCCGATTATATCGAATTATCCAAATGAGATAGTTACGTTAGATTTGTTAGGTCCGTACCCTACGTTGAGAGTGAGACGTAACCGATACGTTTTAGTAATTACGAATCATTTCAGCAAGTGGGCTGAAATCACACCCCTTAAAAAGGCCTCGGCTCGAGTAATAGCGAATGCTTTTTTTGATAATTATATATCGCGTTTTTGAGCTCCAGTAAGATTAATAAGTGATAATGGTCCCCAATTTGTGGTATATCCGATATTTTTGAACATTTAAGTGATAGATTAGGGATAAGGCATGTGAAGACTGTTGTATATAGACCTCAGGCAAATAGAACCGAACGCGTGAATCGCGATCTTGTGCAAATGATTGCAAATTATGTGAATGATAAACACGATACATGGGACCAGTTCTTACGTGAGCTCGATTATGCTCTTTGCATCTCAGTGAATGAAACGACGGGAAAAACCCTGCAGAATTATTTTTAGGTTCAAAGTTGATTACCCCATTTCAGAAATTAGTAATGGTATCGGACGGAACTGAATTTGCAGTAAGAAATATTGAGAGATTGTTTGATGAAGCTAGACGAAACACAAAGGCTAAGCATGAAAAATGGGAGATGTATTATAATAGACGCAGGCGCTATATTCAAATTAAGGTGAATGACCGGGTCTTGATAAAAACGCATCCTTTAAGTTCAGCAACAAAGGCAGTGATAGCTAAATTTAAACCAAAATTTGAAGGTCCGTATCGAGTGTTAGAAGTAAAAAACAATAATTTAGTGATATGGAGATTGGGAAAAAGGTTAACGGTCAATGTCGATCAAGTTAGAATATATCATCATAGGAAAAGTGACGAGATGGAGATAAGAACTGGTAGTTCGGAAAGCAATAGTTCACTACATAAATCGAGTAGTTTTGAAGGTGTACAACGGAGATCGAATGAGTCACAGTATGGTAGGAAGAAGGGGTCAGGTTTAAAGCGTGAGTTAGAGGAAAAAGATATTCGTTTTAAGAAAGATCAGGGGGAGAGGCACACAGGTAAGACCAATAAGCGCGAACTACTTATCAGATCACCACCTGTCTCTTGGACAGAACCCAGCAGAAAGCTTAAAATGAGCAGGAAAGAGACTCTTGGGTATAAACGATCGCGTGACTCTGGGTCTGGAGGACCAGAGAGGAAGCAGAGGAAGGGGCAGAAACATCAGGGTGAAAAAAGACACTTAACTTTATTTAGTAATAGTGAATTACAGTGCCCTAGAAAGAAATATAGAGGAGATGAAATAGTGAAGCCCAGTAGAAGTAGGTACAACCTCAGACCAAGAAGAGGAGCAAAAGTGGAATCCCGACCAACCAATGAGATGAGGACACAGAAAGGAGGGCCAGTTCGAGCCCAAAAAGGCCGAGAACATCCCTACAGCCCCTACATCGAAGAGCAAGCAAGGTCAAGCATCAAGAATACCAGAAGCAGAAGTTGTCAACAACAGAATTGCCAGGAATGGAAAGGAGGAGCGAACAGCAATAGATTCATCTCCCTGGAGGTCCTTATTAGGAGACGTCAACTACAAGTAAAAAAAATCAGGTTGTATCGTTTCATTTTATGTTCTTTCGAACAAGTGGTCGGAAGAATTATTGCAGAGAAGCAAGCCATGGTCGTTTACTTAAAATTTATCTCGCGAAGCAAAAGTTGACACCACAATGAGTGCATTTTTCTAGAAGAGGAAAAATGAGCTTTTGACTTGTAAATTTTTTTTTTCAAAATTATGGAGAAAACAATTGTAAATATGCATTTGTTTACTTCTATGTATGACTTACATCGCTGAGATGCGACAATTCATTTGGTTGTTTGTTTTAAAGGTTTATTGAAAAATGTTTATAATTGTGTAATGTATATATATATATTGTTATATTGGGGTACATCTGGTTTGGTGAAACGCGGCGTAGACAGATTACTAACAATGAAACTAACAGCGCTGCGCGATTAGAGGGAAAGTTTATTGGAAAAGCCAGATGAGGTGTATATATGAAAATTAGTTGTAATTTAAAGGTGGTATATAATGTATAAAAATTGTGAAATGTAATGTTATTATGTGAAAATTTGTTATTCCACGTGACTTAAAGAATTTTTATTTCAGGGTGACTGACCCTGAATTCTGGATAGGAAGCAGTTTTTTTCACATTGTAAATCCGACAGGATTGAAATAACAGACAGAAGAAGATTGTAAAAAGAAGCAAATTTTTCATTGTAAACCCGACAGGATGGATGAGACATGTAAAGAAAGAAGATAGTAATAGTTTTTAAGCAGCATTAAGTAGAATTAAGTTAGTTAAGGGGTGTTTGTGGCCCTGGTTTTTCCAACTAAGACATATATGGTTTTTCCCGGGCCCGGTGCCTGAATAGGGCACGCCCATTTATTTTATAAAAGAGAATCTATCGTGATTAGAATACATAACTGATAATGTTGGTCTAGTTAATTGAGTAAAATTTATTTGTCGGAAGATCAAATTTTAGAGAAGAATATTAAAAATTAAAGTTAAGATGAATAGTGAAAATTAAAGTTTAAGTTGAATATTGGAGATTAATGGTTAAAATGATTATTCGAAGTTAAAATTTAAATAGAGTATTGAAAGTTAGACGGTTAGAAAAATAAGATTTAGGCACCTAATTTCTTAAGGGCCATTAAGACCCTCGAATAAATCACATTTTGCTTCTTGGAGGGGATTGCAACGGTCTCACGCGTCTTTTCATTAACATGTCCTTTTGGGTTCTTTAGGGCCAGAATTAATGGCAACTCTTTTCCAACCAAACCAAGAAGTAAGGTGTGAATGAAAGATACAAATTAGGAAACTTTTAAATATCAGAAGTTAGAGTAAGCGGTGTGGCAATTTGGGGAATGTTATGATAGTCCGTGATTCAAGTGTACAGAATTTTTGAAAGGTTAAGGGACAGCCAACAGAAGTTCCCCGTGACAGAGCCCTTAGTTCAAGGTGCATACCATTGCACTACAGTGAACCGCAACTTAAACTAGGATCAGCTTGATCGCTACTTCATTCGACATTAAGGTAGGAGTGAATATTTAATATTCGTGTCTGTGATAGCATTGGAATTGAGCGTAGGCAAGTTAGTTATTGATAGTGGTCTGGGTTAAGCTATTTCGGTATTATATATATTGTGTGGTTAGTCACCGTAGATTCTCTCACATATATTATTATTATCTAATCTGTTAGAGGTTTAAGTTTAAAATCTTAATAAAATATTAAGATAATGGCAGCTTCTACATTTATTCCTACACCTCTAGCTCATGCTGATAATCAAGGAGAAGGGACTCGAGGGGGAGTCCTTTCAATATTAGATTACTATATCGCAGTATCATTGTGTTCATACAAATGATAGTTCTGTCATGTTTGTAATTGATATAAATATTGAATAAAATAGGGCCTAAAATAGAACCATTGGGAAACCTGAAGTGATATTTTTTGACCGAGAGTAAATTCAATTGACTCAAACAATAAAGTTGTTTATATAAGATTTAAAAATAATAAAAATCGGGAAGAGTCAATTTTGATCCATCTGGAAATAAGAGCAGTGTGCCAAACATGGTGGAAGGCTTTTGAGAGAAAAACTATCCTAAAGTAGATTCATTTTTATCAATACTAGATTTACATATTTAGCGACAAGTAACAGTTGATACAATGTGAAAAGCTCAAAGCTGAAATTATGCTGTTCTGAAATAAGAATACTTTTGTTATTTAGATGTGATTGCTGATGGATTAATATTTTTTAAAAAAATTACTAAGAAACTGTTAAAGGTAAAATAACCTATAGTTATCTAGTTCGGCTGAGCCTTTGCCTGGTTTTAGTATCAATATTACTGCAGTAGTTTCTAAGAACTATTAAAATAGGGAATTTCAAGAAATTTTTAGATCACAAAGGTAATTTTGGAAATAAATGTAATGTGTATTTTTAGTATTTTATTATAATACCTTCTTTACTTGAGTGTTGTTTTTTTAAATTTTGTGTGAGCCTGACGATATGATGAAAAATTTCAAAAGATGTGGGGTAGGGGTGGAATAAAAGAAAAATATTGCCTCATAAATCAGAATGTGAAAGATAAGTTTGTCATGAGCTGAGTTATGGGTATCATTGTTTTAAAGACTGTAAAAAGCCCCCTTTCTTACTTTTTCCACAGGTAGCTTTGCAATCCTCCAGAGTCTGAAAGTTGTTGCTGTTTCCATTGCATCCTCCGTAAATGAATTTCTCACACTTTTTCGTCTTGTTGTTGTAGTAGTACCTTGGGATAGCCGCTTTGCAAGGTCCTACCTGTTTCTTTTGATCGCAGATTGGCTCTAAAAGAGGAAAATGGCCATGAAAAATGAATGAATTCTCATATTAAATTCATATATATATACAATGATACCAATACACACAAAAAGTAAAAACTCACGTAAAGCATTTCTTACAATTCTAGAGAGATTATGAGTGGAATCTTAGATAAAATGGAAGGTATTAATATTTCTTAAATTACAAAGAGCTACGTATATAGATGTTAAGAGTAAAGTGACAGATCAAAACCTGTGGATTTTTACGTATGATAGTTGTTTTTTCTTAATTAAATGTTTTGTAATGACAGAGAATAGAAGAATAAATTACAATCTTCTCCAAAAAAATCTGCCTGTTTAATGCATTGACTCTTACTGCATCAGAAAGACTGTTCAACACATAACAATATTGTTCAGCTTAGGGGGATTATAGCAGACCCATAAGCATCTCGTCCTACTAGCTTCAAATAACTTCGTTAACTGTCGTGCATTATTAAGTTTCTCTACCGTTGCAGTCGATCCCATAGCCTTAAACTGCAGCATTTACTCGAATCTAAACCGCACCTCTTTTCCAAAGTTAAGGCTGCTGAAAATCGGGTGCGGCTTAGAATCGTTGGGTGGCGGAAATTGAGTTTCAACTCCTTTCAAAAAGAAAAATTTAATCTTCCATTCTGACCACTTGCATCGATGTCTTATCCCGTTATCTACAGTAATCCAGTTTATATTAAACATCGTTATCTGCTCGTATGTAGGAAAGTTTTTTGTATATATTCTTTCTTTTAATTCCCTAAACATCAAAGATATTGGTTATAGCATCAAGATGAGTCCATTAGGACGTAAATAGGAAAAGGGAGCCAATTTTATATGCAGAAAAAAACGGAAACAGAGTAGCGGTCACTGAAAATTTGACACGTATAATACATTTATACTTCGATGGCGTATAAAATTGATATAATTTTTGTTTATAAATGTTCCACAGTCTTTAACAATTCTTTTATGTTCTTCTATAATACATTATTTTAAAAAATGTTGCATAAAAAATGTATTGGAAGACGACATCGTGTGGGAAAATGGCGACGAAGTCAGTTGTGACAATGGGAGTGACGAAACATGATTCTGAGGGTTAGAGTAATTATATGCTCATGCACGTATTCGCGAAAGTGTTTAATACTGGTCAAATAAATTAATTATTATTTCTCATTAAAATTGTTTTCAAAGTATCTGATATTGATGAACCTTTTACACGATTTTTTATCTTCCTCTCAAAAACGAATTCGGGGTGCGGTTTAGAATCGATGGTGACTTAGAATCGAGTAAATATATTATTTGTATTTGAGCTAAATGTTAATGTTGCTATTATGTCATTTCTGTCTGGTCCATTTTTGCGGCTTAGTAAGAGTGGCTACAGCCTCTGGACCGGACATTTGTTGTATAGTGTTATAATCTATGTGTTACAGATTCAATATACATACAGTGGGACAAAGTGTTAACACTTGCTTTTTTCCTCATAAAAAGGGCTGACTAATAAAATTAATATATTGTAATTGTAATTTTTTATGATATCTGCAATTTGTTTAAGGGAATGATAATTAAATTTTTAAAAATAGTATACTATTTTTTAAAAATTATTATCAAAACTATTAAAATTACGCCAAAAGCTTTCGTACTTAACTCAACAGCTTTAATATTGTATTTCTTTCTTAATTTAGTATTGTGGGATATCTTTTGGTTCACAAAGCTTTTGGTCATGGTATGATTTAATCATTTTTTCTTTTTGCATCGATTTTTCACCATTTTTTCTGTGATATTGTTTTACTCATTTGCGTTTATATGTCGTGTTTCTTTTAATCAGAATCTCTCAAATGTTTACTGCAAATAAAGTGATTTAGAGGTTTTCATATTTGGGACAGTTATAGAGACACCAGTGGGTAATTAGAGCAGTGCTTGGCGTTACCCCGTTAAAAATGAAGACGTTTCAATGTCCAAAAGGGATAATTTAAAGTTTCTCTTTAAAATATTTAAATAGGACTCATGATTCACAATATCAACAAAAATTACCAAATTACTTAGTTCTGTGGCTGATTTACACCCACACACAAGAACACTTCTACCTCCATGTTTTATTGATCCAACTAGATTCTTGGAATTAAGTTTCAGAAAATTCGAAATTAACAGCAAATTGATTAGGATGGCAGAAAATTCAACATTTTTGGTTCAGATGGGCTTATAATAGCTTGTAAATCAAAAAATAAGGAGTTTAATCCCATGAATTTATGTGGAACAAGAACTCCTTCACTTCCATGCTTCAGCGTGGAAGTGAAGTTGTTCTGGCGTGGGGGTGTAAATTGGACTCAGAATTAGGTAATTTGGTATTTTTTCATGATGCTATGAATCATGAGCTCTATTTAATTATTTTAAAGAGAAATTTTAAATTATCCGGCCTGAAATTTGGTTATTGGAGACTACTTAATTTTTTAACAGGGTAATGACGCCAAGTGCACTGCTCTCATTGTACGCCACTGGTGTCTCTATAACTGTCCCCAAATTATGAAAACACATCCTCAATCACTTTATTTAGCCCACTAGATCATATTTGGAGAGATTCTGATGTAAAAAGAAAACGTGACAAATAAACACAAAATGTTAAGTAAAAACAATAATCACAGAAAAATGGAGAAAAATCGATGCAGAAATTACAAAAAACTGATTAAATCTACACAAAGACACTTAAAAGTTGTTGTGGACACTAAAAGATATCCTACTAAGTACTAAATTAAGAAAGAAATACAATATTTAAAGCTAAGTTGAGATTTTTGTTAAGTGTACGAAGACTTTTGTGGCGTAATTTTTTAATAGCTTTTTGATAATTAATTTTTTTAAAAAATAGTTATACTATTTTTAAAAATTTAATTATGTCATTCCATTAAGAATAAACTCAGATATCATAAAAAAATTACAATTACAATATATTAATTTTTATTAGTCGAAAGCATTAAATTTTATGAGAAAATGCAAGTGTATGAACACTTTTGTGGCCCACTGTATGTGTGTGTGCTCACACAAATACAGTCAGTAATTCTATTGCAGGATTTTGAGCAAAGTTATATTAAGTAATAACAGTAATTTCTATAAAAGTAAATTTTTCACGAAACCCGTACTTCAGGGGGAAAAAGGAAGTGCGAGGGTCCAAAGGAACAAAAATTAGTGTGCATCGAGATAGAGGTCATCTGTGAATAATTTTTTTTAAATATATGTATCAATTTAGGTAAATGGTCATTTGTTTTTACAGATCACTTTCTTGCTTTTCCCCTGGTACTTACAAAAACCAAAAGGGATTTACGAAGTTTATAAATTATGATGGGAAGATTGACGGTTCTTTAATCAGAATTAGTCGAAAATGGTGTCAGGAAACTTTTATGCTTTTAGAATGTTTCATTTTGTAGAATGTATTGATAGCTGTTAGAGTTCAGATTTTTTACTTTATTATTGAGTTTATTGATATTTTTGGCTAGTTTCTGGACATAGCAAAATTTTAAACTGGTGGTACAATTGATCCATCTTAATCACATTTCCAATGTGAGGAAGGGTTCTAATAAGTGAGAGTTTTCCCCCTCTTGAACTATAAATATATGTATAATTTGAGGACTTCATTTAAGATTATTCAAAATTTTTTCGTCTTCTTTTTACAAAAGGAAATGTGATATACAGATGTTTACACATTTTAAAAATAATTTCATTTGAGCTAAAAAGATTAGCTGTTATATTATCGGATCTGCGATTGTAATTGCTTTAGTGAATTATTATAAGGATAAGCATAAATTTTTTATTTACGTACTGTCTTGAGATTATGGATTATTGAGATATTTTTCTCTGAAACTGTTCAACTGAGAAGAATTCTAACAGAAGCCTGCATCTCTTTCTACTAGTACTAAATAAGTGGAATTGAATTCTTTTTAGTCGTGTGTTATTCTGTCTTCCGCTGATAAGACAAATGATGAATAAATTCTTTTTGTGTCTCCAACTAGTGTAATGACTTCTTCGTCTACTCACTCGTCGGTGTGGAGTCAAAAACTTTTGAGGACGGAATCCTTCGATTTAGTTATGCGGACTTTATGGGTTTTATCCGAAACTGTGCCTTCTGAACCCCAAAGGGGGAGACATGCTTAAAGCTATCTTGGCTACATTGTGTTTAGTGGAGCTTGTGTCGGTTAGAAAAAGTTACCTGATGGAAGAGTAGTGGGCATGGGTGCATTGGGACACTGCTCAGGGGGAACACAGGCACCATCATCGTTTTGATAAAGTCCCTTTTTACAGAAGCACCCTCTCATACATATTTGATTGCAAAAGATTGGTGGATTTCTCGTATAAGCTTTGCAGGTGTTGCTGCAGCTGGGTATGCAATCATAGAACTGTTCGTCTTCGTCACAAGTCTCTGGTGGTGGGGTAGCTAAAAAGATAATTTGAAATTAAATAACACTGAAATTTCATCTCGTATTACAATGCTCTTTATAGGGTAGTCTAATTAAGAATTTAAAATCTTCACTCACTAAATTATAGTTCTGAATTTCAAAATGTGTGTTCGGTTTTGGTTATTAACTTTTAAACTAATTTTTACAAATTTTTATGTATTTCATTTTTGTTCGACTCGTATCTATTTTTTAGGTTTCTGCATTTCAATTTAGAGTTGAGTGCTTATTAATATTCTTTTATAGCTAATTTGCATAAAAATGAAACACATATAAGAAATATTCTATAAACTTGAAATTTCTCATGACAGTTCTGTATGCGAAGTAAACATATAATGAATTTTTCAAGTGCAGTAACTTTGGTCATAGTTCTTTTTTTCTATTTTACAACTAACACTGTCGTTGTTGTTGCTACAAATCTCCAACAATTAGCAGAGCTAAATTAGGTCCATGACTTCTAATCTTATTAGGTCACAATTACGATTACTAACATTGTAAAAGACAGATACAAATTGTAGGTGGTTTATTTTTTCTTATTATCTGCATTGCAGCTGCCTTGTCAACACATAAATTTATACTGTGATGAAATCGTTAGAAGTCTGATAACTATTAAAATGAGGTGATCTATTTAAGATGGGTGGTTAAATTAAGCAATAAGATACCACCTGGATTGTTCGGTAGAAAGCCATACAAAATTTCTTGCAGTAATGTTTACTGCAAGGAACTCAATGGCAGAACGAAGATGAGAACCAACGTGTCAAAGCCTTTGCTGGACCATCCGGGATCCTTCCCATTTTTCATTACATTAGTTGTGATCGGTGGTCTGTAAGAATTCCGCTTTCAACCCTAAAATATTCTCAGAGTTATCTGGAGTAGTGTACTAGATGATCGCCCTGGTTACCAACAAACTGGCATGGAATACTGTTCAGATTAATCCCTTTTCAGACGAGAAGCAGATAGCTATCGATTTATCTGTAGAGGAAGTGGGGTTAGCAAACTCAAAGCTTAATCATAAGTTGATAATATCCTGGGTACCATTGAGTTATTCTTCAGGACATATCATTCCGAGCCATTTTCTAATAAAATAATACGTTCTGTACCCCTCACAAATCTCTGTATGACACGAGTGTAGCTTCAAAGTGCGACATTAATATAAAAATCAATCACATATTTGTGGACTACATCCATGTTATTGATATTGTTACGTTGATTGGGGTACGAGGATTTTAGTCAAATCAGTCGCAAAGGACAAGACAGTTCTTTAATAGCGATGAAAATTTATTGTCGAAAATCCAATCCTTGAAATACAGGATTCACAGAATAAATCTGAAAAGGTCATCACTCTTTCTACAGCACTCAGACACAATTATCCGTGTCTAAAATACGCGTTAAGGAGACCGGGGCAAAATGAAGGGTGAGGCAAGATAACGAAAGTCTTAATTTTTCCGTTTTCCGCAAAGTAGCAGGATCAACCGCGCGCGAACACTACTGACTCTCCTATTAACCGTCCGTTAAACAATAGTATAGAGAAGCTGAAATCGCAATTTTGTATTAGTTGGGAAGCTTTGATTGCTTACTGCTGCTCCAATATAACTTTTATGCATGTGTAAATAAGCTCTGCTACAGATACAGGCAAGATATATAAGTTATCTTTAATATTTATGAGTAACTTAGTTTGAATACTACATATTACCACGAATAAATGTCAATTAATCTACTTACTTCATTTCCGAATATTTTTAAACAGGCAGTCCGGGGCAAGATGACGAGCTCGTCATCTTGCCCTATTTTTTGGAATTTATTAAACTAACTATGTTGTCTATTCTATTAAATCATGTAACAAATGTCTATTCTATTAAATCATGTGACTTGTTTGTTCGATCCGCTCGACCTTGTGCTTCTATCTCTTCTGGCGATAAAGGGTGCATCGGATCGGGGAATGTGTCGTTCGAAAGGAGGTGACCAGAGGAAGACATTTTTGCCATCCGCTAACAACTTCATGGTCACTTATCTAGGACAAACTATTATAAACAAAAATATTGTTGAGCGTTTGAGCACCACTTACTTCAGAGCAGCTACAGTTGGAAATGCCATTCAAGGGTTTAAAAAATGTGTGAGACATAATCATCTTGTGTTTAGCGAACATGACTTTGCTGCTTCAAAAGCTACTGACCATTATGTAGTTGGCAATGAAACTGAGAATAATAGTACTAATCCTCAGACCCTGGTAGTAGAAAATCAACATATAAATCCTCCAGAAGAACCAGAACTTATGGCAAATGCTGATTACGATGCACTAAAGAAGCCTATTAGTGTTTTTTATTTCAAACCATTGCTTAAAGCAACACAATGGGGAAGAAAAGCAAAAGAGTGAGCTCAAGCATTCTTACAAGCACACCCATCAAAGAAATGTTAGAAGAAAGGGAAAAGCAGAACGAAGAACAGGAGACTTTAAAAAAACAGAGAAGCCCGTGAAGCTAAAAAGGTAGTAAAGAAACTCAAACTATGTTCCTGTAGACCTAGGTCTATAAATTCCAGGCCAAACAGTGCAGTTGCATCAACTTCAAAGGATGGTGTTATAAGATGTCCTGCTTGTGAAGAGGAATATTGTGAACCTCTAACAGAAGAATGCTGTAAATGCCGAGAGTAGTGACATGAGGAATGTTCCAATTATGAAAATGGCATTTTTATTTCTTACTATTGTTAGCTGCACAACTAAACACTCCAACATTACGTTACAACACATTATGCTTAGTTTGATACTTTTTAAGATGTAAAAACACAGTTATCATTTGTTAAACTATGTAACATATTCAAAAGATAAAATCCGTTCAACCTTTCTCAGTGTTGTCATCTTGCCACAAGGTCAAAGACATCTTGCTCCTGTGCTGGGGCAAGATGACAATTTATTAAGGTTGTGACATCTCTCGCGTTCTTCTTCTAACATAACTCCTACGTTCTTTGACGGCCACGATTAATGGCCAAACTTTTCCAAACCAATACCAAGAAGAAAAACAAAGCAAAAATGCAAATAAGATATACTTTAAAAGGATAGAAGGTTTAGTGAGAGAAGATGGCAATCTTAGAGAAAGCTTAGTGCGGAACAGTTCGGAACAAATGTTAGACGGCCTACTCACAAGGAAGAAGGAAACGCCCACCTTCGATAATAAAATTTATAAGGAAGAGTAATAGTACCTGAGTACACCTATCTACAAGTAGAAAATTGGTGAGTCTTCAACCAAGGTAGGAGGGTTACTTTATAAACAGTAATATTTTGTATAGAAAGCTAGATTAGGCAGGTAATTAACTATAATTAGGATAAGTGATCTAGTTGTGCGATCTGACTTAAGTATTCGGTCTAATTTGTGGCTTATTCTCACTTAAAGAAAGTTGTTCATTAGATATAAGCAATTTAAGTTATTCTTAATAAAAGTGTATTAAGAATCATAAAATGTCTCATCCTTTAGATAATTTCACACCTCTAGCTTACGCGGATCCCACACGTCATAGCTATCGCAGGATGGCTATGTCACAAGGTTCTGAAAAATTAAAATTATTCTTTGTTTTTTTTTATTTGATAAATTAAATTGTAATGTATTTATTATTACAAAGGACTACTCTAACACTTCATGCAAAAATAATTTTGTTTATCCTTAAAAATAAATTAATAAATAACAACATAGTCATCTCTTGCCCCGGTTCCCCCTATGTAATAGAATATTCATAAGCACAGCTGAGCTAATCGGTAATCACTGTCAAGGCAAGTCAAGTCTACTGATCGCTAATCAAAACCAGACTGACTTTCGGTGAGTATCTCTATTTATAAGCCTAGCGGATAATTCGAGAAAGATCCGCTTGCTTCATAGGTCTTGAAATTAGTGTATTTCTGCACTAATTTCTAGAAGAAACTTTTTCTTCTGACAATTGTGTACTTTCTTGCTAAGTGAGATAGCTAGAACTGTCACTAATCCAAAATAGTAAGCTTCTCATTCAAAAACCTCAGAATACAGCAAATCTGGCGCAAAAGTTCATGCCTGTCCTGTATGTTTAACAAAATGTGTCTAAGATTAGATTACAAAACTTAATCACTCCTTACATCGATGTATATAAACATGCACCACTACTAGGCGATTGATTGCTTATTAAAACTCACTTTAAAGCCCCTCGGAGGTTATGATCTTGTAATTCTGAACCTAAGAGAAGACAATATCCCAACGCACTAGACTTTACCCCACACCCAACGTGAAAGTTTCCAGCCATGACAGATTTAAAGTGCATTAACCCTTCTTGCCCGGGGGTCTTCAGAAGTAACGTTGGCCATGAAATCGACTCCCGTGTCCACCCTCTAATGAGCTCCCCAATAACTGGTTTTAACATTCAAAGTGAAATTACTAATTATTCTGATTTTATAATAATTTAACTATCTGATATGACAAGCTGAATTTCAATAAAAGTAGTAGAAATTTTTCTGGTGAGTATTCAGCGTAGATAGACATTTCTGAATACAATACCTATTTTTGTAAGAAGAAAATGTAAAAAATAAAAATATGGGAAAGATACTTACGATCAATGTGAGGACATTGCAACTCTGGTATACATCTGCCACTGACGTCCCTGTAGTATCCCTCCTTGCAGTCGCATCCCTCGTTGCACACAAGGAAGTTACACTTTCCCTTCGTCTGACAATCATTACACGGAACCACGCAATCACTCGGAACTTCGTTCTCTGGACATATCTGCGTACCTTTTTTAATGAGGAAAAAACGCAGGTAATATTTGCATTCTTTAAAATGACATATATACATTTCCTTATCCAGATATTATTTAGAGAAAGAATAACAATTATAAGTAATTTGTGATGCAGTTGTCATTCCTTCTATTACGCGCTCAAATTTCGGCTCTGCTTTACAAGCATCGTTGATATAATATTTATTGCTTTCATAAAAACTACAATTAATGAAGAAGAACAATTAATTCCCTTTTTACAGAACGAAATAAATTTTAACCTGAACTTTTAAGAAAATTACATATTTTTTCAAATTTTAATATTATTCTGAATAATTAGTTTTTTTATATACATACCAAGCCTTTCAATTCATAAATCACCATAAACTGGAATCTTAGAATGATATATATTAATACATTTTATAATTTACGAAACAGCTGCATTTCTTTTTATGATGACAATTATTTTTCAGATGGAATTTTGTTTGAATAAGGTAATTTTTCAAAATTTTATTTGGACAAAGGGCCTGCGTTTTTGATATTTAACACGTACTCAGGTTTGAATTAAAATTTCAAATAAAACCTTCGCAGTAAACGTTACAGTTTGACTGCATAGTTTTTCTCTTTCAATTTTCATTGGCTTCAAGACAACAATAATTGTAATCAGTTTCAGCTTCTAAATTAGCTAACATTTTTTATTCTTTAATATCAATTAATGTTTTTTAAATTTCCGATTTTATCTCTAAAACTCTTTCAGGAATTATTCCGGCTTCTTATAACCAAACTCTGCATTAGCTTAATTTTCGTAAAACATCATTCTTAGTTAATTTAATGGTGGAATAATTTTGCAATATCCCATATCTTTATTATAGCTTTATTTGTATCATTCATAGAATTTTTTCTGTATTACCAATTTGAAACATAGCATGCTTTGCTAAACTTGCTTCAAATACCAAATCTGATTTGTTTAATTCTTCAATTAGCTCCTCAATTCAACAATATGTTTTTTTTACCCAAACAGATCCAAACATAACCAATATCATTTGTCCACTTTTGCGATGTTTAAAACCAATATATTCTGCCAATGATTCATGTTGTCTCCACATCATGCTCACGAACTCTCAAGCACATCTTCAATAATACCAACCCTACCAAGTGAATCTCAGTTGCATATACCGATTACTACTACTTCCCCTGTTAATAGGCTAAATACATTTGCTTCCACTTCTGACAAATTTGCCACTCTATCAACTGACATCTGTTCCCTTACCAGAGACAGTCGCTACTACATCCAATAGTGAACCTTTAAATACATCTAAAATTCTAAAGAATTTCAAACAGAATTCTAAAAAAGAAGAAAGCGCACAAAAGAACAAAAACCAGAAATCGAAATCAAAAGGGCGCCACACAAGCCCAAGAAAGGCTGTATTCATTATGACTCGGAAGACGAGGATTATTACATACAATGTAGATGAAAAATTAGTGGATGCTCACATAGGGTCTGGTTTCTCACATTTCACCAGAAATCCAAGAAATTAAAATTTACAAAGGAAGTTTAAAACATTAAATATTGTGTTTTGATGTAAGACAAAACACTGAATAATTTTCGATGTTTTTTATATATATATAATTTTACTTTTCAATATAGTGTAACAATTATAACTGAATCTTTATACAATTTTAATGAATTTTAGCTCATAAATATACCTTTTTATGCCGTTAATTAGAGTTTTTATCTGTATTTTTAAAATTTTTAAGGAAGTTTGGCGCAGTATAACCGAAATCGGTTCTTGCGCCAATAAACTCCTCAAACTCATAACAAGATCTTTTTCATACGATATATTTCAAATGTGTTTTCTTCCAAATCCAATCTTTACATTTATAGAGCTTCTTAAGCAAACAGGTATATGACGTGTGTATGATAAAGAGGGTATCCCCAATTCATAGTTTTTCCAAATTTAACAATAATACTAACACCATTAGTAGCAGACACAAATACAAGCTTTTTAGTGTAATTCCTTTCATGTTTAGCCTTGAAAGAACTACTAATTTTCTTAACTTTTCTAAATTAAAGAATTTACCTTCATTGAAATGGACGTTTCTGAACAAATATCACCTATTTTATGCGATATGCACTCATCCAGCGTCACGTTACAACGTAGTCTTACGTATAAATTCGTTGAAGCTTCACTTGTAGCCTAAAATTCAACCAAGTTATACTGTTTATGCATACGTTTCATAACATCACTAGTAAGGTTTCTGATTTTTCGCCCGATTTTCCATTCCGGAAATACAAAAATTCATTTCAGTATCTCAGTCTTTTACAGGTTAGAGAGGTCATGATAATAAATTACACCTCTGGAGGTGCTTAAGATGGGATGAGGTATGTCTGATTGGATTGAACTTTTGTTTCAGTGCATAACAGAAGATTATCAGTTGGGAGCTTTCTTAACGTCCTGGCAGATTTTACCATTACAGATGTGGCTTTGTTATTAAAAATGTTGATGTAGTGGAAAGCTTTTGTTCATCTCTAATATATATTAGGATTCGAATAACTAAATGGTTCTAACATTCTTGGATTACTTACGAATTATTTATTCCTTTACAAATTTTACTGTTGCAGAATCAAATTCTATTTCAGACTTAAAATTTAAAATGAGTTTATTTTCTAATGACTAAAACAGATTTAAAAAATTTAAATAGAGTGAAGGAATATATATAGAGAATGAAATTTTTTGTTAACTCTGAGAATGAAAATATTAAAAATATGTATTATTAGTTTTAGCTTACAAATACTGTGAAAGGAATAAGCTTAGAAATTTTGAATGGTATGACCTTGCAAGATGTTATAGGGATTATCTCGCTTGCGTATGTATGTGTTTGTCTTGATTTCGTCTAACACGAATTTTGATTTCTTGGAGTGAGTGAGTGAATATTAACGTCACACTGTTCAGCTACACCAAGGCTTTTGGCGACGGACCTCGTCATTTTGAACCATGGTCAAGTGACAAGGATGACACCTGAGCTGCCACCCCCTCTCCTAACTACCACACTACACCAACGAGAGGACGTTTGAGCTCTCGACAGATTTTATGTGCATCGCTCTCTTACACGGTGGGTACTGGTCTCGAACTCATACATGCCTGCCATGATCCGATACGTTGACTACTGGGCAACCGCAGACCCTGAATTTCTTGGAAGTTTTAATCTGTGAGCCTAAATGTTTCCATACCAAATTTAAAAGCTCGATTGAATTCCGTAATTTTTTTTTATTAATTTAATGGAGTTTCTCATGAAAAAACAGAAATAAAATATTTCTATACTCTTCTTACAAACATTTTCTGGTTTCTTTTTATTGAGCTCTTGTAGGTGGTGCAACAATTTAAATAATTTGCATATTTACTGCAATGCTAATTATTTACATATTTTATTAAGACCTACACAAAGGGAAAGTTTCATGCCTGTTGGTGGCTTCGTATTGTGTTTTGGATTACCAGCGGTGCTTTTAATTATTCCTGAAGTTTATTCAAAATCTTTGATTTCTTTTCCAACTTAAAGTGAGTTATACATTTGTGAATACTGTGAATCAAAAATATCATTTTTAAATGGAAAGATTCATATTTAACTTCATTTAGTATTACACTAAGATATATCTAAAATAAGCACACACAAAAAAGTCATAAATTTACGATAAAAATATTAAACTCATACACATATATGAAAGACGTGATCAAATTAATCGTAATATTATATTCTGTACAAAAAATGAAAAGAAGTTTCCTTACTCCTTTCGCACGCAGCCTCACAATCTTCCTCGGTCACGAAGTTGTTGCTGTTTCCTCTGCACCCTCCGTACGTGAACTCTTCGCACTGGCCTGTTGCTTTGTTGTAGAAATATCGCAGGAACGATGCGAAACAAGGTCCGGCGTCCTTCTCTTGCAAACAAATGGGGTTAGAGGCTAAGAGAAATTCAAATGAAGGGTAAACATTTCGCTCTTAAATATTCTCTGCAGTTCAGCATATGAAATAATTTCAGAAAGGAAGCATTATTTTAAGAAGTTCAAATGAAAAGTGTTCTGCAATTGTTGCTCAAGTGAAAAGGGAGTGTCCTGTGAGAGCAATTCAGATTTATGAAGTCCGTCCCCGATATTCCTCACGAGCCTTCAGATGGAACATTAATTAGAGCCAGATCACATTCAGGGTGGATAACATATACGATACGTGTTGTACAAATAGGCTTCCTTTATCTGAATATTTAGGATCCTGAATATTTGAAATAAATTTTACTCAGCGTGCAAAAATCAGGTTAAGGTAGAACAGGTTCACTCAGATGGTTGCTATGGTTTTTGATCTTTAAAAAGTAAAGAAACCTAAGAAATAATTCAATTTTAGATTTTATTAAAGATAATGCGAAAGAGAAAGTAAAGAAAAGGATGTCAATAGAAGAATATATCTATGTTAATGCTGTTAAATATATTGAGCAAACACTGAGATATAGTCATCAAGGTTATTAATTTCAAAAGGGCCAAGGATATACCAGGTGTAAACTCATTATGGATGTTGAATATGGGTAGATTACATTTACTTTTTGACAGTAGAAAGATTTCCTCAAGACATTTCTATGATTTGTGCGATGGAATTATGCAACTTAGGGAATACAAATATCAAAAAATGTCGAAGAAACTGGCTTACAGAGGTTTAGTATTTTTACTAGACATGACTACTTGGCTAAATGTGAGTTAATCTTTAAGAGGAAAATTATAAATGCAATAAGAATGAAACGGAAATTTCAAATTAAAGCAAAGAATTTGAAAATAGCGGCAAAGTATGATCATGTGCACAGTAAAAAATATACAGATTTGGTTTTTTTAAATATTATTACAGGAATTTAAGTACAGATTGCAAAATTTTCGAAAATAATAACCGATGTATGAATGCATTTGATTATACATAAATACCGTTCCTCTGTTAATTTTCAAATGGGATGCCTAGAACTTTAATCTGATTTGAACTAATCAACCGTACAGTAAAATGTGAAAACTTACTGAGAATTCAAATCATTCCAATGGAACAAAAAATGTCAAACATAATATCAATTGTCTCTATAATTGTGTACTGTGTTTCATGTCTTTTATTTTTGCTATAAAAATCTTTATGAATTAGTGAAATTTAAATTGTTCTAAATAGCTCTTTATTCTACTGTTTTTCTGTTTATCTGCTGTCACTATTGTCGCTGTGCTTTGTGTGTCACCCAAAGCAACTTGTCTATCTATAAGAGTGACCAAGTAAAGAGGCTCCACTTCACTGATTTTAAGTTTTCAAACGAAATAAACATTTGAAGTACGTACTGTATAATATGATACGGAATTGAAATAAAAAAATACACTTTTCCCATCTTTAAAACAAACATCAATGCTCTTTTTTGGAAATTATTCATTGTGCATGAGAGAAGAAAGATCATTGATACATTTCCTATAGCAACGTCAAGAATATTATGATTTCATAAGAAGTGGGTAGAGAAAGGGGGAGGGGGTTGACAGTCATTTTCAATACAAATGTTAATTATACAATGGCTTCTCCAATTTTTTAAATAAAAATAATTATATTTTTGTCGTTTTTAGCAAAGAAATTGTATAATCTGCTTCGGAGAAGAAGGGAGAAATCTCCAAACAATATATATCGTAATTATTCTTACGTTTTGGCGTAGGAGTTTGTCCTGGAGTGTTGCATTCTGAAGGGGGTACACACTTTCCATCTTGTCTCTTGTACAGCCCTTCCTTACAATAGCACCCCTCGCGACACTGTTGTTTGCAGAATATTTTGGTCTTTCTTGTCAGAGCAGAGCAAGTCCTTTGGCAGCTAGGAATACAATCATAAAACTGTTCGTCTTTGCCACACATGTTTAATGGAGGTGTGGCTGAAAAAAGAATAATTTTTTAAAAAATGAACATTACGTACAATAACATTTTCTTAAAATTTGATACAAATCAGAAAGTACTTCCGTTTACTGGGCATAAGCATGCATGCTCTTGCGCCCCATAGATTTAATTTACGTATACTTCAGTTTAAAATATTAGAGGAAACGAGAGGGACTCTATTGTAGACGAATCAAGTATTTTTGCAATTTAATAATGAAATTAAGATTCCTAGTCTGTGATAATGAAAATTTCCTTGTTTTACAATCGATTCTTATTAGGGGAAGCTAACGGGACTGTTGGCCACCCACTTCGCCTCCTTTCTAATTTTCAAATTTCTCATTGAAACAGGGTAAAATAATAATTCAAAAAAAAAACTGTCATACTAATTGATTAGTATAATTCATTAATTTCTATGACATTTTACATGAGGCACGCCATATATTTTCGTGTAAACTATTTTCCATCGTAAAATCGGCCCAAATTTCATTATTAATTACGAATATTTAGAAAAATAAAGTTCATAGAACATGCTCAGGAGATGTTCTCCGAAACTTTAAGAATATTTTCCAAGATTGGGCACAAAGTGTGATGGATGACCTGCTTTCAGGTCGCAGTCGAGTCTGTATCTCCAGTAAAGTTAGTCACACGCCCTACTAATAAATGTATGCAACTAAACATTTTTAGAAACATTGATATTTGTATTATTTTTTTGAAAAATAATTGCTGTTTTTCTACATTATTTTTTTTGCGCGGAATGCTTCTTCTGTTCACAAAAATGTGAAACTTTAAAATTACGATTTAATAAATTGTCTCATTATATTACCTTTCGTCTGTTTGTTGTTTATTTTTTGACACAGAGTGTAAATAAATACAGTGATAAAATATGTTTGCTTGGAAATTCATGTTTAAATACTTATCAGAAATATCCGTGATATGAATGCTGTTTAATTGCGAGATGAGAAGACTTGGGTTGTAAAAAAGAAAAGTTTCAAATAACAGAATAATCTGTTATTTGTAATGTATTTTCATATTTATCTATCATGATAGGGAAATAAAGCCTCAATGAAAGCAAATCATTTAAAAATTAATTATAAATATGCATTTATTTGAAACATTAATGTCATATAGCACATTGTTATCAATATTTTAATTCATCTCCAAGTCACGCAGAGGTTTAGAACAAATTTTGTTTTCCGGCTTTCTAATACTTATTTTTAGCAGAACAAAATTCTTTAAATTTTAAAAACTAAAGAGAGAAGCATACAAATTTAGTTTCTCTCTTCAAATTACTACTTTCAATCTTTGAAAATTGATGGATAAAAGATATTAGAAACTATTAAGTGACTGAAAGAATGAAAATAAGCAAATTCTGCGAAAATTTCATCTTTGATTTTAACGAATCTCTATCTAAATATCAAAAGGCATGACTTTTATTCTTTAAATATAACCGACAAAATCCTATCAATGAAAACCCGATGACAACTTTGCCTTATGGCTAGGAAAAGATATAATCCTTATGGCACCACATCACAAGGAAACTCCTGCTGCACTGGTAACAAACCAGACCAATAAATCAAGTCCCCTCATCCCCCCATAACTGTTAATAATACAAATAGCGGAACGATGGACCTCAACTTCATTACTCAGACACTCCAACAAACAATTCTCGCCCTCTCAATGCTTACTCAACAAATTAGTAATGCGGCAAGTCTTCCCCCACCCCCTCAACCTAAAAATTCAAAGAAATCGCTACGGAAAAAAAGAATTAAGCGCCCTATTTGAGGCTTTAATTGAACATTACGATGATTAGTAGCTCTGATTGGCCTGAGTTTGTGTTCATGGAATGCAAACGGCTTTCTTAGTAAAATAGTAGAATTCAAAGTGCAAGAAATAAAACTGAGACCATCTCACAACATCAGAATTGCCAATTACACCTGTTACAGAAATGATCGTGTGGTGGAAGGACTTGCTCAAGGTGGTACACTTATTTTAATTAAAAATTCATTAAGTCATTTCAACCCGCCAACACCCCAACTTCAGTACTCTGAAGCTACCATAGTTACAATTAACCCACCAAATTTCAGCCCCCTCACAATCACTAGTATTTATATCCCCCAAGATCTGAAAATAGGCTTTTCACACTAGATTTGGAAAATATTCTACAGATCAACAGTAATTGTGTGATTTTTGGCGATTTTAATGCCACACACAATGCGTGGAACTGCTCCCACAACTCCACTCGTGGAAATCAACTTAAAAACTTTACTGACATTTTAGATATTGAAATTGCTTTCCCAGACACTCCGACTCGATTCGGGCATAATTCTTCAAATACATTAGACTTTGCACTAATAAACCACTTTCAAAAAAAAATATCCGTATACAATCCTTTCAATTCCGGAACTTTCTTCAGATCATAACCCAGTAATTCTTAACTTCTCTTTTAACTCCAATATTCATAAGGATAACTCTAGAGCAGTTACCACCTGTTGGTCTAAATTTTCCGAATACATTAATAAAAATATTCAAATTTTGGACTACATAAATATTAAAAACCCAGAAATTCTGGAAAATAAAATCAATCTGTTCACCGAAGCTGTTCGCTCCGCCCACGACCACGCCTCCCAACCAATCACAAACAAGAATGGCACATACACTCCGCATCATATCCAAAATCTTCTAAGACTTAAAAATAAAGCCAGAAAAACATATCAAAACTCATTAAACCCAATACACAAAACAAATTATAATAGACTACAGAAAAAGATTAAAAGAGAACTTAAAAAATTCTCTGATCAAAACTGGAAAACAAAATTAGAAGCAATGAATACACAAGACAACTCCTTATGGCAATATCAAAAATTTTTCCGTAAAAAGTGCACCGATATTCCATCACTTAATGGCACTGCCATTACAGACGAGCAAAAAGCCAATGTACTCGCTGAAACTTTCCAGAATAACTTCACTGATAACCCAAGACCAGAAAACTTTATTACTAATATTGATGCACTTGTAACTAATACTCTTGAAAATTTCTTCGCTAACCCACCTCCTATTCATATTACCTCTACGGACCTGGAAGAAGTTATGAATTATGCTAAGAATTTAAAAAATAATAAATCTCCAGGTTCGGATGATTACTAATAAAATGATTAAAAAAATTACCACTCAAAGCTTTCCTAATTCTCACCTACTTAATAAACAAGATTCTAAAATTAAGACATTTTTCAAAAAACCGGAAAAAAGCAATAATCTTTCCAATAAAAAAAAACCTGGAAAAAATAATCATTTTTCAACTAGTTTTCGTCCAATTTCTCTTCTATCCTCCTTTAGAAAAATAGCAGAACACATCATTCTTAACAGAATTAATACCTTTATTTCTGATACAAATTCTATTAACCCAAATCAATTTGGTTTTACAAAGCGACTCTCTACTTGTCATCCACTACTCAGACTGACTGAGAAAATTACTTCTGGATTTCAGAGGAACAGTTTCACTGGAGCTGTCTTCCTGGATATCCAGAAGGCGTTCAATCGGGTCTGGATCAGTGGCTTAATTTACAAACTAATAATTTATAAATTCCCTCTCCTACTTTAATTCACATAATTAACTCTTACCTTACTAACAGATCGTATCAAGTGCGAGTTAAAGATACTCTTTCAAACGTATATAATGTGAATATCGGGGCCCCACAAGGTAGTTTACTTGGGCCAATAATTTTCAACATTTATATAAATGACATACCAACATATCCACAGACCAGCCTCAATATTTATGCAGATGATACCTGCATAGCTACGACACACAAAAATCACAAATATATCACTAAAGTACTAAATAATCACCTACAGCTACTAGAAACATACTTTAATACATGGAAAATAAGACTTAATGTTGACAAAACAGTTGCAGTACTCTTTACAAGGAAAAGGAAACCTGCAACGCCACCAACACTATACTCCACACCACTACAATGGTCTCAAAACACAGTTTGTGACGTCTCTCGCGTCCTTCTTCTAACATAACTCCTATGTTCTTTGACGGCCACGATTAATGGCAAAACCTTTCCAACCCAATACCAAGAAGACAAACGGATAGAATATGTAAATGAGATATACTTTAAAAGGATAGAAGCTTTGATGAGAAGGAGCGGCAAGTTTAGAGATAACTTAGTGTGGAATCATTCGGATCACGAGTTAGATGTCTTATATCTCTGAAAGAAGGATACGTTCATATAAATTAAATTATAAAGAAGTCTGAATCTTCGTAGCTAAAATTAAGTTATAGGTATTTCCTCAATTGATGAAGGAAGGAGACTCTGCAAAAGGTAATATTTTGTATAGGAAGTTAGATGAATCAGTTAATTTATTATAATTAAGATAAATGATCTAGTTGCGCGATCTGACTTGAATATAAGGTTTAATTGGGTGTTAACTCTCACTTTAAGAAAGTTGTCAATTAGAATTAAGTAATATAAGTTATTCTTAATAAAAGTTGTATTAAGAATCCAATATGTCTCATCATTTAGATAATCCCACACCTCTAGCTTACGTGGATCCCAATAGACATAGTCATCACAGAATGGCTATGTCGCAAGTTTACCTAGGACTTTTACTGGATAACAAACTCACTTGGAAACAACACATTATATATGCGCGAAATAAATTCCGGAATGCTCTAAGATTAATATACCCCTTAATTTGCCGGAATTCCACAATGATTACTGAAAATAAAGTACTTCTCTACACAGCCGTTTTGCAGCCCATTATGAGTTACGGTTGTCCTGTGTGGGGATATGCCGCTAATACTAATATAAAAATGCTTGAAATTTCCCACAATAAAACTATTCGTATGATTGTTAATGCAAATATGTACATGAGAAATTCAGATATATACAAAGCTCTTAAAATTCCGACTTTTAAAAATTTTATTAAGAAACTCGCAACTAAATTTTTTGATTCTTTACCACATACTAATAATTGTCACATTCTAAATCTGGGAAATTATGTACCTCATGACAACACCAAAGGCCAAGGAGAATTCTCCTTGACTCCTACAATCCGCCGTAACATTAAAATGTCTTCATTTGCTTGTTGGCAAATGACCTTCTAAATTTAATATTATTACTTTTAAAAAATTTTTTAAAATTCCATTTTGCTTACTTCTTTAATTAATCGGTATACCCACACAGGTAATCTACCCATTCAATTATTCTCTCACTAACTTCAGGGCAGCCAATCTAGAGCCAGATCACTCTCACCCCTCAACCAAACACAAGACAAGCTTTCTACCACTCAAGGATGGACTTTTTCCAACTCAAAATTTGTTTCTCCAAGTGCTTCGTAGCCACACCCTCTCTCCACGTTCCAACGACCTATCAGACTGTTTCCTATCACCAAGGACGCTACTTCAGCAGGCACCGTTAACTCCTATGATATGGGTTGGAGGCTCGATTTGCGAGCCATGTACCCAGTGACATCCAGCAACAGACGGCGGGGAGTCTGGATTAAACCAGCGAGTAGTGAGGATTGTTTTGACTAGCGATTAGCTCGGCTGTGCTTGTGAATAATCTTTACTTACGGGTATTTTTAAACACTGGTTATTGTGTTTGATTGCTGTTGAAGGTGTGAAGACCTTCGGATATTTACTCTGTGAATATTGCTGCTGAATCCTGTATTTAAAGGATTGGATTTTTAATAATAAATTCGCATCTCTCTTAAAGAACTGTTTATTTCTTTGTGACTGTTTTGCATAAAATCCTCGAACCCTCGGATCTACGTAGCATTTTTTGTGTCAGAAGTGGGATTAGAACCCACTCCCACATCTGTAGACGAGAACACACAAAGCTCTGTTTCAGAGCAAGTATCTACTTGAGTCTGGTCCACGAATGTGGGCGTGGGTTCTAATCCCACTTCTGACACAAAAACGCTACGTAGATCCGAGGGTTCGAGGATTTTATGCAAAACAGTCACAAAAAAAATAAACAATTCTTTAAGAGCGATGCGAATTTATTATTAAAAATCCAATCCTTTAAATACAGGATTCAGCAGCAATATTCACAGAGTAAATATCCGAAGGTCTTCACACCTTCAACAGCAATCAAACACAATAACCAGTGTTTAAAAATACCCGTAAGTAAAGATTATTCACAAGCACAGCCGAGCTTAATCCTATCAAAACAATCCTCACTACTCGTGGTTTAATCCAACTCTCCCTCGTCCCGAAGCATCTCATTTATAGGCGCGACAGAAACTTCCAGAAATATAGCCGTTCATGACATTAGTGGTGAGTACACTACTTTCTAGAAAATTCCAGAGGGTTCCGAACTCGCCAACATGGTCGCCAATGACACCAAAATGGTCGCCAAAAATGATGCCAACTTGGCTCTAGCGCCAAGATATCGCCAAGTTCTCATTGAATCGCCATTATAACGTAAGGGGCGGCATTGCTTGTGAATGGTACAATTTTAACATGAAATAAACAACATAGAGTAATATAAATGCATTAAACACTCAAATACAAATTATTTACACTCTATTTACACAAAATTCGTAACACTATATATATATAAGAATTTTTAATGCACATTATAAGTAAATATATGCGTCTCCCGTTAGAGTTTTTAAAAATCGAAAGTAGAAAGCTGGTCCCATAAGGGTAGATACTTACGATCAATGCTGGGGCACTGCGCCTTGGGTATGCATCTTCCACTAAAGTCCCTGGAATAGCCTTCCTTACAACTGCATCCTGGCTTGCAGACAAACTCGCACCTTTTTCTTTTTTGGCATCTATTGCAAGGATTGGCACACGTGCTGTACTCTTCGTTTTCCGGACAGCTCTCTGCACAAACAATACACATATTCCCATTAGTCATTATGTTTGAATATTTAGCATTCATTGAATTTTTTTTTCTATTTAATGTTCTACGCACCGATTTTCCACTCAACCAGTCGGAACTCACGAAACACAGAAGAATCGAAGCCCATTGCTTTGTCAAACGTAACTGATCTGATTATACACTGGTGTGCAAAACTTAAGCAACAATGTAAACATTTAGCAGATAGTCATGAAATTGCAGAAAAGGAGGTCTGGAGATCAGTAGAGGGAACACGTAAGTCAGTAGAAACGTCATGCGTATGCAAATATCAGGAACAAAACGTCAGAAGCGATGTGAGCGTACGCAAAACGCGTGATGTCGGCGCGCGCTGCTCAACAGTAGAATGAAATGAAGGACGGAGACGCAATTCACCATATTCTCTGCAAGTGCCAGTGAGTCAGTTCGTGAAATATGGCTAGAAGAAATCACCTGGACGACTTCACACGTGGAAGAATGATCGGAAAGCTGGAGGAGGGGCGCACTGTCACCAGTGTAGCTGCAGAGTTCGGAATCAACAAAAGTGCTGAAATCTTTTGTGCTGAAATCACGTTTTATTTGAGAAAATTTACTAGCAACGTTTTTGTAAGATGTAGAGTTAACGTCCCCTCTTAGAAAATTACATCATTCGTGATACACATCTTATAGAGGAAAATATCTTACAAGTATAATTATAAATAAATAGGTAGCAAATGTCTCTTTTGTTTTAGAATCGTGTGTGTCCTCGTTATTGAAAAAATCAAAAAATACATAGTTCTGAATTTAAATAATCTCACAAATAGTAGATTTTATATCTAATTTCGTCCTATTCAAATAAATGGAAATCTTAGGTAAATTCTGTAACTATTTACTTGAGCACACATTTTATTTCTTATTGTTTCAAGATGAAAATTTGGGTATTTGCATAATTGTGCTTTTAAACAGTTATGCAAGTGTCCAAATTTAATTTATTTCCCCGATAGATGTCAGCTCGAATCATCGATCGATGTTATAGAACCTACCACTTTCGTGTTTCAACTGTACACTATAAAATTCCATTGTGATAATTCGAGAGAACTTACTTCTGTGAAGATTTTTATAGTCATAAAAATATTCTCGAAATTAAACACACAAAGAACATTTGTGACATAAATGTAAAAATAATCAGTGGCAGTTGCTTTTCGCATAGCAGAGATTTGTAACAATCGAAAAGCCTGAAATTATTTTATGGGAATAATTTTTAATTCATGAAACGCAAATATGGTAGTTTAACAATTCCAAAACTAAAATTGTTCGTTTTTGTACGCACTATTTTGAAATTGCAGATTAAAAAGCTTTGTTACTCCTTCCCTTTGACATACATCTCAAAATAACAAAACCCTTTGAGGAAACGTGAAACTCCTGGAAATTATTTGTCTCATCGTAATTATGTTGCAAACAAATATTTCTGAGCGGGATTTTAGTCACAATTCTAGCATTTTTTGAAAATCAAAAGGTTCTATAGTTTCACAGGCTACCCTTCTTCGTCTTGAGAAAAGAAGCAGAGACCGATGGATGTTCCATTCGTGAGCAAATTACCTAAGGCTTAGTAGCATTTCGTGAAAAATGTTCGATTTAAATGCCTTAAAGTACTTAAGAACGTTATAAAATAATTGCCGTCAATATGATGAAAAAACAAAAATTAAGATAAGGTTTTTTGAGTTCGAAGGTCATAAAAAGTGATGAGTCATAAAAAGATCCGTCATGCTTTCTCTAAAATCTTTGAGTTTTAGAACATTCCAATGCAAATTTTATTAGGTATGAAAAAGATGAAAAAAGTAAACTTACACATTAAGGCAATAAAGTTATTTGGAGATACAATTGAGTAACAGAAAAGGTAAAAAAATCAAGAAGTAATAAAAATGTAAATAAAATTCAGCCCATAATTTTTTTTTACATTAAAATATCGATTAAGTATAGCAGAGTGAAAACTAAAAACATACTTTGAATGTAACAACTTCAGAAGTTTTCGAAAAGCAAAAGAAAAATAGCATGAACTCAATTAAAACAATATAAACTTTCCTTGCCTTTCTGCTGCTAATTTATCAATTACTTCCTTTAATGCTTTCGCTCCCCATTTAGCATAGCCAAGGCCAAACGTCTTACCTCTCCAATACAATAGCATAAAGTTTTACTTGCTGAAAAAAATTTTCTCAATTGGGTACATTATAATAATCTATGGTCTGATAATTATTTCAAAGACTTTTTAAGATATTGTCAAAAAATTTGTATTCATGCGTATCCTTTAAGACACAGTCAGCATGTTCGTGCCGAAACGCTCCACGTTCCAGATGGGTAGCAAAAAAATTTTATTATTATTTTTTTCTAGTGTTATTGGGGGTTAGCATAGTGTTCATTACTAAAATAATGTAATATTTAAAAATAAGAATATTTCAGGTCTTAAGGGGATAAGAAGATCTAACCCGCCTGATCGGGTAGGCTGGGCCCTAAAGGGATAAAATAAGATCCTATTTTCAATCAGTTATCACAGGATTCCTTTTCAATTAAGGTAATGTATCAATTTATACAGGCTGAAAAAAGATTTTTAATAAATTTGATTGCAATTCATCCAAAACTTAAAAAGAAAATTTTTTTCACAAGTAAAGCTCAGATCCAATAGCTTAAATACTCTCATACCTTACATTTTCTTCTTAAAACACAATATTATCAGAAATGCTTCCTCTATAATTGTATTATTATCATCATTTTATTTGAGTCTCAACATATTAGTTCTACTAAAGAGGTGTTCTGGGATTAATTTCCCGGTAATTTTTCATGAAATCACCTTCGCTAAAGAGCTCTCAATCTATTTTTAGTCCTTACATCTGTTCCGCGCCAAAGATTTAAGATTGAGTAGGTAATGCGAAAACACCTCTGCAAGCGAGAGTCTTGCGACTAAAACAGAACAATAAAATAATCAGTTTGATAACCGAATAATGATCAGTCAAGATGTGGGGCGTATCCTCACCTTTCGGGCATTTTTTTGGTTCGACGCAATCTCCTTGATCATTCCTGACCAGTCCTCGTCTGCAAAAGCATCCCTGCACACATTGTTGAGTGCACACCAAGTTCTTGGCCAGGCTCGAACAGGTGGGTGGGCAAGCACTTCCGCAGTCCTTGTACTCCTCGTCTTCACCACACGTCTCTGGCGTGAGGAAAGAAAACATCTCATCAGCGCTGCTGTCAGTGAGTGGTTTTCAATTGTGTGGTCACGAATACATAAACAGTCTTTGTTAATTTCTACATGCATTCCAAAGCATACATTATTAATGTTATAGGCAGAGCAAAATGTTGAAATTAACTGTAAGTTATCAGCTTCCCCTTATGTTTAAATTTATAAAGTCTCAGTTTATCACAGTATAAAATATTAATTTGTGCATCTCAATGCAAGAAATTTCAAAAAGACATAAAAAGAATTGGAAAAGAGAAACCAATTTAGAGGGATAAAAACCATATAAAATTTGAATTTTTGTTAAATTTACTTAAAAATAATTGAAAAAGTAAAAATACATTAATTATAAGCAGATGAAGTATTTCGAAAATTTAAATGATTTAAAAATGTATGAGCAAAATTAAAATTCAAGAATACTTCTTAACTAGAGAAATTATTTTCAAACAATAAATCATTTTTTTTTACAGTAAGTGGGTATGTATTGTAACGAGACAATTTTTTTTAAAAAAAGTTCTAACACGCATACCTTACATACAAATTTATTTCCGCTGAGGTGGTTGTTTGAACGTAAACACATTCGGGAAAAATAACGTAATTTAAGCTCAAGCTTTTTTACGCTCAGAAGTGTGAATCGGTAAATATAAGCATTTAGAAAGCTTGGCGATTTTCAAATGTGGATATTGTACAGATTATTCATTACTATTTGAAGTCATAATTTTTTTTAAAAAAAATGTTTTCTTCAACAGTTTTTCATATTCTTGAAAATAAAGAATAAGTATTTTTTTCCTCCATTTTTTATTTACTATATAATCTGGCGTGTATATATATAACGCGCACCTATACTTTCAAAATGCATTTTTTTTTAAATTTTAGGCCCTTTTTTTACGATGAAATCTGAAATATAGATGTGGAATGATCTTTCGTTTTGAAGTCTAGAACTAGTCTATGAATGATAATTAGAGCATGGAATGAAATTAGACCTCTGACTTAACTGAAAAGTGATTTTAAAAAATGTATAATATTTAACAGTCTAGACGGAGTGGAAAAGATTATTTTTTATGGATTAGAGTAACAGTGATGGTGAAAAGATGAAGCAAAAATCCAAGATATGTCTGAAGATATAAGGAAAACGAATAGAATTTTTTCATTTTATCCAGTAATGCAAGTTAACACTAGAACATACATCGGTGTCATTTTGACACCGGAGCCTGTGTTTACTTTGTTCTCCTTTCCGCATTATTGCCTGAAATCTGAAAATTTTTCGTGATTTTTAATCTTTTTCCTGGTGATTACACAGAAAAAGTTTTGTAGTTCTAGATTAGTTTGGAGTGATTTTTCAACTAAATATACCTAGAACGTCCGCTGGTGTCATTTCGAAACCAAGACAATGTATCATCATAAAAAGCTGTCGTTCAACAAAATATATAGTCCAGTAAGTAAATACTATTAGTAAAACAAACTTCCCAAAGCTCTATCGCACATTTTTTTTTACCTTGAATACAGTGTTATTGAGTTCACAATGGAAAGGAATCAATTATACTTAAATTGTTGTGTCAAGTATTTCGTTGCATAATACTTGCTTAGCCGCTCATAAAAAAATTCATTCGATTTTCAAACTTAGTGCATAGCAGACACCATGAAACGAATGGCAAAGCTCTAACCCTTGATAAAATTGCTAATTTGTTGCCTTCTCAGAGAGAGAGAATGAATTGGCTCTAATTTAGATTCCGATGAAGACATGAGATTGAATGAAAGTGACTGCGAAGAATGCGAAGAAAGTTCAGATGTAATTGGTAACATTCCAGTAAATCCTGATATATGTATGTCGCTAGAGACAGCACAGAATGGGTATTGCATAATAGTAACGTTCCTGGCAGATTTGCGACTAAGCATTGGTCCTACAAGCTTCGCGAAACATAATGTTAACGTCTTTTTTTTATTATATAAAGGATCATAATATATGATAATTACATGAAAAATATTAAAAAATCTTAAGCTCTATTGAACAGTAGTCCCCTGCAATTATTTAGTTAAAACAATTACTTAATATATTTTTTAACACGGTGTCAAAATGACATCGGTGGCGTTTAAGGGTATTCGAAATCCCGGACGTTCTAGTGTTTTAATAATGTGTAGAATCATAAGAAGAGTAGGTTCGTGCAGAAATCTTATTTTAAGCTCATTTTTTTAAGCTATCATTTCTATATTCGGCAAAACGCGTTCACGTAAATTTCAATCTTATTTTTTGTGTAAAAAGCACGCGTTGTGCGCCGGATTATACAGTATATATATATATTATTCATTTTACTGCTCAGGTTCATTGAGATTTCTACGATTGTGTGAGTCAAATAAAATTGAATATAATTGTATTTCTAATGAAAAAAGTGGAAGGTATTATTGTGAATTTTGTGTAAAATTTTGATTCTTCATAAGTTTTTTTATGCTGTTGTGGAAATTATTTTAGTTTGACTAACTTTTTGAGTCCTACTATCAAGTAACCCAACTTTACGACTTTGATTTCGTTAGGTCATGGTGATTGTGGGATACCTTAAGATCGGAAGATTTATATTGATTTTTTTAATTATTTGAGGGAACTTATTTATATGTTTATGAATTTTATCATGCAACATTTTAAATACTGCTTATATATAAACACTTTTTAATAAATTCAATTTTGAGTTTTTGATATTTCTGAACTTTCCAATTCATGACCTTTTGAATGATAAAGCGTATTTGCTGTTTTATGAATTAAAAGTATGTCATAATGGGACTTTTAAAAAACTATCAACCGAAGATCCACTTCCACACTGATGAATGCAGATGTAAACATGAGAAGACCTTTAAAATATTAGAAGCGTTTTGTGAGCCTTAAACAGTTTTACTGTAGCCTCATACTCAATTAACTGTACTTTAACTACAAGTGCTACTATTGGATTTATTTACAGAGAGACATTTGCGCCTTTTTTTTTCCCCCCTTTTTTTTATGTGTGTGGAATTTAGTGATTTGAGTACTTTGAAGTTCAGTTTTATTCAGTTCAAACTGATTATTCTTTTGGATTTTTATCAGTAATTATTTTAGGATCTTGTAAATTGTTTAATTGTTCTTTAATAAATGTACATAAATAAGTATTAAATACGACGTTCTTTGTCATTGCAAGTTACATACATAAAAATATACAATTATCATGTTTAAAAACATAAAAGCAATTTTTTGGTGGCTGTTATAGAAACCGTTTGACTAATATTTCGAGAAATTTTGAATTCTGATTCTTTAAAAAAATGGCTTACATGGGGACCCACAAAACCCTAATTAAATCTTTCGAAATAATTAATCACGTATTTTCAAATAAATACTGTTACCTATTGATACATTTTTACATGTTATTTATGATGTTTCATGTTCCACTTTGATGTTCCACATCAAAATGTTGAAAATTCAAAGATTCGTTCTGAATTTGTTGGAAAAACGACAAAATATTTCGATCAGGAAAAACTGTAGAAAAGCAATCTATAAATTTTCAGGACATTCTAAGGAAAAAGTCTTCAAAGAAAAAGAGAAGCTAATGTTTAAAAATTGGGAAAATGCAGGTAGTAATTTATAATTCTTGTGACGAGGTAACATTTTATATTAAAATTGCAATTTTCTCAAAATGATGTTTTTAAAACCGTTTGTACCTTTTTTACCTCCGAATCTATTTTATGAATGCACTTGCAATTTTAACTACATGTTAACTGATGTACAGTTATCTATTCTGAAGTACTTTTTGAAATATTCCTAAACTATTTTATTAGAGAGCAGGTATTGTAGCAAAAAAATTAAACAACTAGAAAACTTAGCTTAAAAACAATTAGCGAATGAAACATTTTTTTTTCACTTCAGTATAAATATAAAAACAATTAAAATACGAACAAATTTTTTTATGTTTAAAAGCTTCTAAGAAAAAGGTATACATAAGTGCTCAATTTAAAACAGTTGGTATAAGGAGTATTGTGTTTCCACTTAATTGTTGATAACAGATGAAGAAGGTATCTTAGAACATATATAAGTGGAATTCACTCTGTTCTCCAAGTGTCAAGATGGGATATGCTTGATTAGGAAAATGTCTGGACACCAAAAGCAACCTCTTGTTGTACTCTTAACAACGTATGATAAGAAGGGGTTTCGTTTAAGTACTTTGAGATTATCCAGCTTCACAGATCTTAATACGCATAAGATAAAAGAAGTGAAATACATCGCGACATCGAAGTGAATATTACAAAAATGAACATTAATTTTTCAATACGTTGACTCCCTCCCACTTTATGTGCCTGCGGTAGCTTGGTGTTCAAGGTCATGAACTCGTGGCCAGAATGTCGCAGATTCGAAATCTGGTGTCATTGAAGAACCGCCGTGTAGAGAGGGCCGATGCACGTTACATCTGTCGAGGCTCCGATGGCTATGTGGTGTCTCCAACCAAGAGATGCAACCGTAACTGTAGTTGTCGAATAAAAGGGAAGATGAAGCTCGAACCACCAGGAAAAAGGCCATTTCCTTTACAAGTCACTAGTTAATAGTAGAAGAGCTGCATAAATGTAATTTATTTTAATATTTATTTTAACTAAATAATCAGTTAAGTACACCTCGAACCCACTTAAGGCACCCAAATCTTCAGGACCTTTGTCAAATACAACGACAGTTACTCAACCCGATACCGACCTAAAATATTTCTCTTAAAACCAAGAGGGATCTAGAACAGGAAGTCGCATGGATTGCACATCCAAACCTATTAATCATTCCAATTCAATCTACCATTTATTAAAAAACTCAGGAGCTTAGACCTTTTTTATTTTCAAAATCAAGTACTTTTGTTCATTTTGCTTAAAAAAATCCGGGGAAACTATTTTTAAATACTTCATAAGCTGGCTAGCATCTGTGATTGTGATTAAAATATTGTAACTGCACATAATCAAGGGACAATGTACAGAACTTTCTATGCGTCTTCTCACCACTTAGTATATTTTTACATTTATAAGTACAAATTACGCCATGAATTGAAAATTTCACCCAATATTCGGGACCTGGGCGTTGATGGTTACGGATTGGCAGGGGCTTGGCCTACTGAAAACATTAGAAACAATTAACTAATTGTTTATTTAGTTAAAATAAAAAATTAGTAAATCACATTTAGGCAGCTCACCTACTATTAACACGTGGCTTAGTATAGGAAATGGCTTTTTTCTGGTGGCTCGAGCTTCATCTTTCTTTTATTCGGCATCTACAGTTATACTTGACAAGGTCATCCAAGTAATCTGCGTATCTTGGTTGGAGACTCCACAGATAGGAGAGGGAGGCGTCACTTAACTGAGGTTCAAAATTACGAGATCCATCGCCGGTAGCTCTCGTGTTGCTTTATAAAGCGACATACTCACTCACTCCGTTATATTCAGATTTACTTTTGCAGCGGCGCCTCCTTCTGCAAGTCACAAACAACAAAGGACAGGAATAAAAGCCCTTAACGACTGGCCCAAATAGGGATTCCATTCGTCTCAATCGTCTAAGGTATGCACGGCGTAGCTGCCTTCCGGCAGGTCGGTGTGATTCAAATAAACAATGGTGTCGTGGAACTCTTAAAGTCAAATATTGCCCAGTTATTTGAACAAGTAAATAAATGAGGTCTTACGCATTGGAGGGTAGCTCAGACACTGAGAGGGCGGTACGCACGCTCCATCCTCCCTCTGGTATAGACCCTCTTTGCAGAAACACCCACTTCGACACGACATCTTGCAGAATAGGTTGCTGTTTGTCAGATAAGCAGAGCACGTGCCTTCACAAATCGGAATGCACTCGTAGAACTGTTCATCGGAACTGCATTTATTTGCAGGAAGCTCAACTAAAATGAAAGGATCCGAGCGTCGGCCGCTCTCGTTCAACGGAATAGAACTGATTTCATGTAACAGTATTAAAATATCAAAGTATTATAGTGTTATAAATAATTAATTATAATATACAACGATAATTTAACTATAAAAGATGTCACGAATTTTTAAGAGGATAAACTTGTTTTGTATACCTCTTTTCTTCATTCCTGAAAATCTATGATTTAAGCCCACAGAGGGAGAAAAGAATGAATAAGAGGAAATCGTAAAAGTGAGATTTATATAAGAGGAAAGATAAGTTCTCGATACGAAGCAAATAAAATTAAGAAAGTTATACTGAGAGAAATAAAAAAAATTATGTGCCCTTTTTAAATAAATTTAAATCTTGTGAGTTTGTTTCAGATCTTGAATTCATTTGAAAAGTAAATAATAGAATTGATGATGTCGGAGAAATTTCTGAAAATGTGTTAAAGGGAATTCAAATACAATATATACTCGTATGCACCCCTTTAGGGCGTGTAACATAGATGGACTAGGTTATTGTCTGATTGAATGGTGTATTAATTATAAAGTTTTTAATCATTTTATTAAATTAGTGTTGCCGCCTGGGTGGCGTAGTTAATAAGGCGCTGGCCTTGTGCTCCTAAGATTGCAGGCTCGACCCCTTCTCAAGTTCGTGGATAAATCGACAGCATTCGTGTCGTATGATTATGCTGCAAGTAAAAAATCTCTTAAATTAAGTTCCTAGTACAATGTCGTATCGTCAGAGCCCAGGTGCCTCCCTATGGGAAGGAAACTGGGCGTTAAAATTACAATGTGGCAATTGGTATGTACACTTATGGTGTCCCATTTAAAAGTGATACCAGCTCCAAGAGGTTTGTAATGGTAAAAATACCAGCTTCCAGCCCCATTGAAAATTTAAAAAATTATATTATTGTCTATATTCGAATGTCTTCACTGTGTATTTCATCTAGTGATGAAAGTTTATGTAACAGTATAAGAATTTACTACGATGGCGTCAGAGTAGATTTACTAATGCACATTTATTCAATTTGTTGTTGTATAATATCGTGTATGTTTATGTCAATTTTTCTTATTGTTTAATATATTGTTTTCCATTAAGTACAAAATGTGATTTTAGCAACAATGCTATGTTAGCATTAATACAAATTTAACATGAAAGTGTTGGAGGAAACGTGTACCTCCTATCATTAAGGATTTCAGAACACTTGAGTACATTCATGTTTCATTTATATTAAATAATATTTTAAAAGTAGTATTATTTTTTTACTGTTATATTGTTTTGTATATTGTTATTGTACTTTTTTTTATTAGTATTTCTATTAATTAAATCTTTCGTACTGTGCTGTGTATGGCATGCGTTTTTAAACGACGTTATGTTCTACTTTTACTCATTGGAAATTGTAAGGGTGCGAATTCATACCAGTGACTCCCTTTTAAAACAGGTGGGATGGGAAATCTAAGGACAATTAATTTACAACCTAAACAAAAAATTGTATTTTGCATTTAATATGTATTTTCACCCCCATACATATTTAAACATAAAATTGAACAGCTAATACTTTCTCTGAAAACATCCTTTAACCCTCAAATACCAATCCCATCTCATTTCCTTTTATGATCTTAGGTCGTACTTCCCCTCACTTAACTCTTGAAACTTAAGCTAAAAGATGATGATTTAGCAACTATTGAAATAAATATACACTACTGGCCATTAAAATTTCTACACCAGAAAGAAATGCAGGTAAAAAAAAATTATATTTATTGCACAAGTTTTTTCTACTAGAAATAACAAGTGATTAAATTTTCAAGAAATTTGGATGCATAGATCCTGAGAAATCGGTACCAAAAACAACCACCTCTGGCAGTAATAACAGCACTTATATGCCTGGGTATTGAGTTAAACAGAGATTGAATGGTATGTACAGGTATAGATGACTATGCAGCTTCAACACGATACCACAGCTCAGTAACTGAAGTGACTGGCTTATGGTGATGAGCCATTCACTCGGCAGCCATAAACCAGAAGTTTTCTATTGGTGAAAGATCTGGTGAACGTGCAGGCCAGAGCAATAGTCGAACATTTTCCGTATCAAGGAAGGTCCATACAATTGGGTCCAATGGGAAGGTCCAATGTGCGTTCACCACGATGCCACCGAACACGGATGTGACCATCTTGATGCTGTTAACAGAACTTGGATTAATCTGAAAAAATGACGTCTTGCCATTGATGCTCGCAGGTTCGTCGTTGATTACAACAATGAAGACGCTCCTGTCTGTGATGCAGCGTCAAGGATAGCTACAGCCACGGTCTCCGAGCTGAGAGTCCATGCTGCAGCAAACGTCATTGAACCGTTCGTGCAGGCACTTATTGTCTTGCAAACGACCCCAATTCTTGATTCAGGGCTAATAACGTGGCTGCATGATCCTTTAAGGCTATGCGGGAAACATGCCTGTCTTCTCGGGTGCTAGTGATAGGGGGCCGTTAAGATCCAACACGGAGTTCCGATACGAACAGCAATACTGTGATACAATAAACCGCACATTCAGGTACGCTACAATTTGACCTTTTTCAAAGTCAGAAACATGCTTGTAAGCATTTCTCCTTTTTACACGAGGCATCAAAACAACTTTTCACCAGTAACAACATTCAAATGCAATTCATGTATGAGAAACCGGCTGAACAATTTCCTCATTTAAATACATTGTAGGTGTCGCTACCGACACTTGCTTTGTCTGCGCTGAAAAGCTAATCATTTGCATATCATAACACTATCTTCCTGTCGTTTAAATTTCATGTATATAGCACGTCTCCTTCTTGATGTAGCGATTTTAATGGCCAGTAGTGTACAATCCAACTCAAAATCGAATAGTTGACGGTTTGCATCGCTTTGACGTTGTTGAAAGCTGTCTTCATGAACGAATAAAAAAATTGTTTCCTGAAATGTTTCCATGCCTCCTTCAAAACTTTCTTACATGTATATATATAAGAAAGTTTTTCGAAAAATTTTCCATATTTTTTAGTATTTAAAAAATATGGATGTTGCAGTATTATAAACGTTATTGACTCTTAGGATATCTCTTATATGTAAAATAATTTATATAAAAGTGAGGTTTAACAAGTTTTCTGGCTAGCCAACCTTCCCCAACTCTGTTTATAATACTATGCGAAATCCTATTAAAAATAATGGATAGAATTTCTATATAAATCCATTACAAAAAAAACTTAACTTTCCTAAAATTGCATTAAAAAAAACGTAGCTCTCGTTCTGAACCTGTGTACAATAAACAAATTATTTCCAAAAATGCTTTTGTGTGTTTCAGTTTTAGTATTAAATAATGATTGATGCCTCTAAAGCATATATATATAATGTTGATTCATACACAAAAAGAAATGAAGGTTTTAAAATAAATATTTTGTTTACTGCTATAATAATAGAGAGTTATTTCTTAAGAGAGAGTAAAATACTTTCTTTCGGAATGGGATAACTGTTAATGTATCCAGTTAAAAGAGTTAAATGTAAAATTACCTCCAGGACAATTTTCTGGTTCGATGCACACTCCCTGTTCATTCCTCACGAGTCCGTCTTCACAAAAACATCCCGACACGCATTGCAGAGTGCAGATCTGGTTCTTGCCACGATTTGAACAAGTCGGTGGACAAGCACTTCCACATGCATTGTAAGCCTCTCTCTTTCCACACGTCTCTGGAAATTAAGGAAAAAAACACACAAACTTTTACCTACGTTTTTTTTTCTGTTGTGAGAGTGATTTGTTAGAATATATATTTCAATATTTATCTTACAAAATAATTTTAGCTGTAAAATTATAAATATATGTTACTTTTTCTTAAAAAAAGTATTGCACCTAAAAGAGTAAGTTGTAATTACTAACATACATACTTTGTTTGTGTAACTATCGTTTGGAATAGGCAGCTCAATTAGATACTAGGATTTAACCACCAGGGGTCCGAGAAAGATCTTTACCATTCTAAACATGAATAGCAAAAATACTAACAGGTGAAATGAAATGCAGTTTTCTGTAAAAGAAGGAAGGCGTTTAAGAACTGTTTCCAGTATCAGTTCCGTGTGGTTCTGGCCAGTTTTGATAAAGAAAGAAAATGACGACTGCAGGAGAAAACGTGGTTAGGCGAAACAAGATAACGGAGTAAGGAAATTTTGATCGGATGATCACAAAGATCCCACAAGTGTGCTTTCCATTTATGCAGAGATACAGAAGTTTAAAGAGACAGGGAAAGTTGATCAAGCGAAAAATTACAGCCTATCATCGCCTTTAAAAGAAAATATCGAATAAATAAGAAAATCGCTCTTTCGGAGTCCCAGGAAATCGGCGAGAACAAATAAAGTTGATAGCTTATAAAATGCAAGCTTTAAAACCAGATGATCATTTTGTGTAGGCTTTTTGCTTGGAGAAGATAGAACAAGAAAATTACCTAAAAAAAGTGTGTTTCTCTGATGAATTCACATTCCATGTGTCTGAAAAAGTTAATCGGCAGAAAGTTAGAACATGGGGCTCTGAAAACCCACATATATTAGTTAAGCTGGAACGAGACATCCCCAACTTAATGTTTGGTGTGGACTCTTAGATGATGCTGTAATCTATCTACTCTTCTTGGTGGAGAAGACTGTTCACGGCAATGTTTACCAAGATGTTTTTGAGTTGAACATGATCTCCCAATCAGAAAAATTGCAGAGAAAATGTTTTATTTCAGCAAGAGGGTGATCCACCTTACTGGACATGTTCTGTTCGTGAATTACTAAATAGAGTGTTTCCCAAACGATGTACTGGGCGTGGATGACCCAAAACTTAGCCTTCGGAATGGCCCGACTTAACTTCATTGGATATCTTTCTGTGGGGTTATGTAAAAGATGTGGTTTATCAAATACCTGTTTGTGATAAATCCGTTTAAAAGAAAAAGGTACGCACACAATTAGCAGCCTTCACTGTTACATCACAAATGTTAAGAAACACTTTGAGGCAAATCGAGTACAGATATGATATTCTTCGTGCTACTAACGAAGCTCACATGCACCAACATTGAGAGCACCGTAAAAAAAAATCTTAGATTGGTTTCTACTTTTGCAGAAAACTGTATTTCATTTCACCTTTTAGCATTAATGTTATTAATTTTTAGTAAAATAAAGAGCTATTACGGTGGTTTAATTCTTACACTACTTTTCTACATTACTGCAAGTAAAGCTTCCTTTCAGTGGAAAATCAGTTAGTAATTCCCAATAAATTGTGAAAGTAATTCTTAAAAATATAAGCAAGTATAGAAAAGTTCTTACTCGCCTTCTTCTGAATAAGACGGGAGGGCAGTTGATGTATTGTTCATAAGTAAAAGGCAACTACTTGATTCAAAACGAACAGGCTATTTGAATTTTAAGTAAAATATATTTAAGCAAATTTCTAAGTTTTTTAGGGGGGTTAAGAGTATTTATATTCGAAGGATTACATATAAGAATTTAGCGCACCCTTAAGAAAAGTCTACTTTCTATCATTTTTTGAGGCACACTGCCAGTTTGCTAGATGACACTGGCGGTTGAGGCTCCCCTATAGAGAATTGCTATGAGTAAATTATTATTATTTATATATATATATTTAATCATGATAAAAAACAAAAATTAAAGTAGTTAACAAAGCACCATTTATTTTAACATCAAGAGCATTGAGCGTTTTCTCCACTCAAGCAACAAAAGAAATATAAGTATACTTTTCTGCATTAAAAATATTGGGAAAAAATGTATTATAGGAATGTTGTAATCCCATGTTGAACCCTTCACCTACCGACATAAGTACCATTCACTTTAAAATTGCATAGAATAAACATTTTTAAGAATACTCTGACGATACTTAGCAGAAATATTCTTTTAAATCCCCTCTTTCAAGATATATGGCCACACGGGTTCTATGATGAGTATTTTAGTGGGGAAGATGAATAGTTTTAGAGCAGAAGTTGCGCTTTCAGCGGATTGCGAAGATTCTCATTTTTGTTCCGAAAAAGTAGTTAATGTCAAAAAATAAGTGTCCTATTTTTTATTTATTTATTTATTTATTCATTTTTTGTATGCTAAGGAAAACCTTAGAAAACGATTTGACTGTTTATTTTAAGTGAACAGTTTATATAATTAATTTTACAGTTAAATAATTTTGTGATACTTATATAAGTACCGACAGCACACTGGGTGTTGGAGCAAGAACTTAGTTTTTTTCGTTCATGTGGCTTATTGTTTTTTGGTGTGTTTTATACAGAGTCATCACTATATTGCAATAGACTATGCTTTTTTACATTGGTATTTCTTTAAGCTTAACTTATTTATATCGCTTTTTTATTGTTTTGTTTTAACGTTTTCAAAAAAGTTTGAACTTTGAATCTGAGCTTGTTTTTTTTTACCTTGAGTTTTGTTTTTAAATGAAATACCTATTCTCTTACTTCAAAAATTAACAACATTTTAATTTCTTTATGTGTAACTGAGATTTAGCCGTAGTAGGAGATTTTCAAGGTGCAATTATTATTAGTATTTCCTTTTCTTAGAATGTCTGGAAAAAGTAACTCTGTCTTCTAAAGGCTTTGGATGTATTACAGAACCTACTGTCTGAAGTCAATGATGTACTAACAGATGATTTTTGAGATGAAGAAGTCCCAACAAAAATTATCTGCTGGAATTTTTGGTAGATTCTTAGGATGACTATCAAGAGACTGAACTCAAGGTACGGTTGTTCATGTTAGAAAATGCAGTATTTCTTACCTCAGGTCGCAGTGCTTTAAAAACATTCAATCGAAACCTCAGTCAAAATGTATAACGTGTAATGAATTCATGTGTATTAATGAAAAAAAATGTTTCTTTGAATTTCATCAAATTAAGTATATGTGTAAAAAAAGTAAATACATTTTAAAAATTTAATAATCTTTAAGAATAAATATTTTGTGCTGTAAAATAATAGTGTTCTTTGGTTATTTAGCATTTTTAAGAGATAAAACTGTTTTTAAAAAGTCATTCAGTCTTTTCATATTATGAGAATATTTGAGATCTTTGTGGACTGACGGCACTTTAAAGTACCAATAATTAATTATCCCTAACAAATTAAATTTCCCAAAGTTGAGTATTTTATTTATATATATCCCTTAATTTTTAATACAGTGATTAAAAAAAAAAGCATGAAAAAAATTGCAATAATTCATAATGCGGTATATAAAGGGTTAAGTGAAAGGAAGTTTTAGTTATTCTTAAAAATTGCGTAAGAGGATTTAGTGAAAAGTTGCAATCGCTCAGTAAGGCACATTGATATTCTTTTTTTTAGGAATCGGGAATTAATCTGTCAAAATACAGGGTGTGATCCTTTTAATACTAAGTGAAATAAGACTTTTGTTTCGAAATATGGTATTCGTAATTAGGATTTAGAAAACAAATATCAAAGATTAAAATGTTGAATTAATATTACAATTTTTACATATATATGCACTCAATTACCAAAACATTAAGAACATCTCTCACTCGTACTTTGACTGATGCGTACAACACCTGTGCACAGGCGTTATAAATATACTTTTCTGATGAAATGTTTTCTCTTGATCTGAAGCACTTATTAACGTTACAATGCGCCTGTTCTTTTTTTTAAAAAAAGTAGTTGAGGTATGTTTATGGCTTCCAAAATAGGATGCCTGTGAAGCCGCGAACCTTCTTGGTACTTCTCGTACTACTGTACTTTGAGACTTCACATAATCATAAGTGAAACATAAAATATTCGAGCTTATAAAACAAAGGAGGTGCCACGCAATTGACACGCATTGTGTTCAGTGTCATAAGAGATACAACACAATAAACTGTAGCGCGAAGCATATGTTGTGTTCTACAAGAAGGATTTTAAAATGGATGAATTTTGATAGTCAATGAACAAGAGATCCTCTCATTTCGTTGCAAAACAGAAGATAATGGCATTTGTGCACTATAAAAAGCTGAAATGGAATACTTTATGTATGGAAAAAAGTTTTGTCTGTTTTGAATACTCAATGGCAACTTGGCAGGTCCCACGAAGGCAGCAAGCAACACGAAGTTCTGGATTCCGCATACTATATGACAATTGTTAAATTAGTGTCAACGAAATCACGATCTGGAGAACAATTTTTTGGTATACTCATAGACCTTCAATTTCATACAGCCCTACAATTTCGACGACGCCAATGTCTACCTTCCTATTGTTTTATTGACTTCCTACACCTGTTTAAAAACAGTGTTTCATAAGAATACTGAGATTATTTTTGCATTCTGCCCCCGCCCATGTGGATTGATCTCAAACTGATTTGAGAATTTCATTTACTTCAATGACTGCCACAGTCACCTGATCTCAAGCTACTAAATCCTTTAGAGAAAGAGGCTGAAAAGCTTCGAAACACAATTTCCTAATCTGAAGAAACTAAGAATCTTCATTTCATTTGCATTAGCTAATATTCATCTTCAATGGTTTCAAAAACTTCTATACATAGCAGAATGTCTTCCATCATCAAATTCAAGGGAAGTTTCCCGCGATATTAAAAGGGAGCGATAGAGTGTTCATAACTTTTTGGTCACAATATGTATGTGAAAATAAAAATAATTAAGAGTAGAACCTAAATCATAGCATCTATGTATAATATATTTTTACCATTAGGACATTGGTTGGGATCCACGCACATTCCCTGCTCATTTCTCACCATTCCCTCCCTGCAGAAGCAGCCTGGCACACACTGGTCCGTGCATATCTGAGCTTCATTCCTATTTGAACACGTGACAGGACACGCTGTGCCGCATTCGTTGTACTCTTCATTGATCCCACATATTTCTACAAGCAAAGAAAAACTCTCAACTCTTGTGCATTCAGGTTTCTTAAGTACAGAATTCCTCTCAATTATTTTATTGATTCTGCAACAAATTTTTTAAAAAAATCCTTACCTCCATTTCCACCCCCTTTTCCACAATCTTCCAGTCTGACACATTTCCCGTAATCGTTGCGTACAAGTCCTTCTCTGCAGAAGCACCCCTTGAGGCACTGGGCTGCACAGTTGTTGTCCCGGCCTCCATTGCAACACGTCCTGAGGCAGCCGCACTCCAAAAATACCTCATCTTTCCCACATTCTGTGCTATGAGTCGGTCTGCTGCGTTGCTGAAGTGAGCTATTCTCGATCATTCGAAGCTCTCCTACACAATGGAAAGAATACGAATTTGAAAAAAAAATTTACAATACCGTATTTAATTACATTAATTGAATGAGAGGGCAGTGATGTTTTTTATTTATCTTTTCCCAACCGTTGTAAATGAGACCCTTAGATTGCTCTCACTGTGCGGTGCAACGTTGTAAAAAAAGAAAGCTTTCATCATTGGAAAATGGAACTTTTTCTTATTAAAAGACACATTTTTTTTATTAAGAGTCACCGAGGCTATTTAATGTTACTGTTATCCACATAGAACGCTTGTATTCTGAAAATTTCAAATTTACCTATCATTTGCTTTTGGAAAAAACATTTTTTCAAAAACATGACGATAGAATCACATTGCTCTAGCTTTAAAATATTAGCTTCATTTTTTAAATTCTTAGGGGAGTTTGTGTTGATGGTTTTGCTCACTTTAGAGAATAAAAGATCTTGGCTCCGATCTAAAACGAGATGAAGCATGTTGTGCCAGCGCATCGTAACTCATCGAGTATCAATTGGGACTCTACAGACCAAGGTTCAAAATGACGACCCTCAGTCCTCGGATTACTTTAAAATGCAACGCTATCTAAATCCTCACTCACTAGAAAGAACCAACGCGAATTCCTTAACGTTTTGTAAAGCAACATTTAAAACTGGTTATTGTTGACCGCCGTAAAATTTATACCATCAATCTCTAAATGCCAATATAAAAAAAAGATACTTGGTGATAAAAAGAATACTTGATGATTCGAAAACAGTTTTTTAACATTTTAAGCCTCTTTCAAATGGAAAAACTTACGCGTTTGATCTGAATAAACTTGTCCCCAGAGCCCTACTCACCTGGTGTGTTCCAAATCTTATACTGGTATATTGTTTACTAATATCGCGTATTCTGAAGCAACATAATAGCTGTTGGTGATGAACCTTGTGATTCTGAACCGCGGTCAAATAACGAGGATGACACTCAAAATTTAATCCTACTTTCCACACTTTCATCACGTAGGGACTTTGAGCCTCGTGTATAAACGTGTATGAACCTTTCTACACCACTAGTCTTTAGTTGCATCAGGACTCAAATCCGAGACTCAACAGAAACAACGCCATTACGAATTCATGACCATGGCCTCTGGTCTAACTTCAGTTCTCGGACGCTAAATCTTGTAGACTATTAATTTTATTTTTCAACTATCTGTTTTTCATGTTTCGTAGTGTAAATATTTTGATTTCATTTAGAGAAAAAGATTCCTAAATATTTTATGTATGAATTAACATGGGAATGAGAAGTCATTCAACGCTATGTGCGTGTGTGATTGAAAATTAGTTTATTCTATTGTTCCGCACAGAATAGTTACCATTAATTACACCACTGATGTCAAGGGTATTTTACAATTTTCTATGGATAATGTGCCGAGAATCATGAGAACAGTACACAAAAGAATTATCGGTATGGACTACACATCTTCAATGCTTTATAAAAATCATGCATGTAAATGAACGTTGCTTTGTCCTTGCAGATATGATTGATTTTTAAATCATTTTTTGATGAGATTTATTCTTTTTTTATAACACCGCCAGAGGAAGTCGTAAAAAACTGTTTATAAACGTTGCACTATAAAGCAACATGAGGACGACACTTCAGTGTTGTCAATACTTCATCTCTCCAAACTACCACACTACGCCGATGGAAGAATTTTGAGTCTCGCGACAGATTTAATGTACTTCAGCTCCTCTACACGATAAGTCTTCAGTGGCACTGGGAATAGAACTCATAACACGCCACCCACGACCTCGTGACCATAACCATTAGGACCCCGCAGCCACGACAGAAATCGACTTGAAACGTTGAATATCCTTCTTGTAAACCTACTTGAAAATTTTTCCGGCTCGTAACTTAAACTGTTCAATTGTTTTACGCGATAATACTTCGTTAAGAAACTACTAAAGAGCGTTAAAAAATTAATTCACTTCTATACAAAATATATAATCAAGTTGTATGAGAAGGAATTTTTATCGAAAGATGTATAGTATTCTAGATTTTACAAAAACCTTCTTTTTCGGTGACGATGATCTGTGAACAAAACACTGGTATCTTCTTTTTAAGATGTAATATCATCAGTTATCGTTTCATCTGCTGTGAACTGATATGTGGAGTTGAGGCTGATAACTCTTTTCTTCCTATTTATTTACAACTACAGCGACATCAATAAGAAATACATGTATAGAGTTCTCTAAGCCATTACGCACTTACAATCAAGTAGAGAAATCAGTAAAGGTATTCATTTGGTTTTCTGTACAATTTTTTTTAAAGTATGTTTTCCGGAAAATTAGAAGATAAAATATTTTTTCCAACTTTCCAATTAAGAGAATTTTTCATGGCCATGGGTCATTGTCGTGAACTCGTGGCTGGTGTCTTAGAGTCGTGGACTCACGTCCAGTTGTCACTGAAGACCTACCGGGCTAAGGGGTTAAATCACGTTAAACTTGTCGAAGTTCGACGTCATCCCGTTAGTGTAGTGTTTAAGTTTAGAGTATGAAGTGCCAGTCAAAATTTTATAAAACTGCCACTATTTTATTTAACTTATATATTTGTTACTTTTTTATAATAAATTAAAATTTTTTAAAACAATGCAGACCTCCGGTATCTTCCACTACAAAACGTGGCCCGCGTGCCAAAATAAGTAGACCACTCCTGGTAAACATCGATTTTCTCTTTCTGATTTCCAGTATATTATTAGGAACGCTTTGAGAAAGTTAAAACCGCGTATTTGTTCAAAAGACATTTCATTGCAATTCGCAATGTTTTCCTTTCACAGCACAATTCAAGGGGAAAAATGTATCAACAGTGCAATGCAATAAAAAATTTAGTATCTTCACTGGACCTCATTTGGACATCGTTCCTACACTCCTAATTTAGCAGTTTAGGACCACCGTTTATTTGGATCTCTGATAGAAGCACTTGGAAGAAAATATTTTTATGGAATAAAGTAAAAGAATTTTACTGCACAATTCTCACATAGCCCTGATTTCATTTTTTTTTTCCTAGCAGAAGTAAAAAACTCCCAATGTATTCGAAAAAATATGTTGATCTAGTAAAGGAAAAATATTTTTTTAAAAAAATAGCAATTGTGTGTAATTTTGACATGTTTTATTTCCGAAACGATTTTAAAAGGTCTCATTTGTATTTGATTCTCTCTCGTGTCTTTAAAAAATTTTGTTCAACTCTCTTTTTAGTCAAAAAAATCAATCAAAAATATTGAAAGCAGCGAACATAACGCTTCAAGACGGATATTTTTAAGAGAGATTTCACGTCTCATGATTGTATTTAAAAAAATCAATGTTTGCTTTAAGCTTTTAAACAATGACGAATACCGAAACGTGCTATAATCAAAAAGGTAACACAAACTATATTCATTGATTAAAACTATACCACTGGCTATTGAAATTACAACACTATGAAGGAAAAAGATAATTATCGTGCGTAACTAGTATCGCAAGCAAACAAAATGATTAAATTTGCAAGCAGTTTGGGAGCTTAAAGGGGTATTAAATTAGCTGCCACCACTAGCAGCTGAAACGCTTAGACATGGAGTCAAACCGGGCTTGGACGTTAGAAATGAGCAACTCACTCCATGCTGCTTCAAGTCTATGCCCCACTTCATCAACCGTAATAGCTGGAAAGGGGAGGTGGACCAGTCTCTCAGCAACCCAAGACTATATGTTTTTAATGGGTAACACATCTGAAGACTAGGCAGGCGAGGGTAGCAATCGAATACACTAAATGTAACATTTGGTCTTGCATGATCTTGTTGGTATTTCGTAGGCCTTGACAGTAAGGCACAACCACTGGACACAAGATATCAGAAATGTAACAATCTTTGTTCAAATTGCTGTCGGTCCTATCAAGAGATGTACGTGTCATTTACCCAATGATTGTCCAAACCATCACATGCAGGCGCAGGGACATTATACCGATATCGAATGCAAAAAGGAGGAGAGTGGTATTATGATGGTCCGAAAGTGGTCTGAAAAGACGACATTATGTCACTCCTGTATCCATTTTTGTCGCTCGGTGCTCCAGAGTCACCGTCTTTCTCTATATTGCATTGTCAAGGGACTCCTAAGTAATGACAGCCCACGCTGCTGCAAATCTCATTGCATCGTGCAAGCGGTTATTGAGCATGTTGCAAACATTCCCATTTTCTGACTAATGGTCCTGACTCCTAGTATGGTTTTGCTGGCCCGATCTCCCAATATGTCTGTTCTCACGTGTATTCGTTATGGCAAGAGATGGAGATACTGCATGCCGTTCAGTATGCTCCTCAGTAACCCATTGATTCCCTATTCGCATGTTAGTAGCTGGATTTAGATCTGTGCGACGGACAATATCACGGATCTATAACTCACACTCTCGATAAACAATGACCCTGCCTCTATTGAGTTCCTACACTTGCTGTTGAAAGCACTTCTTATTCGAGGCATAATTATTCTGAACAAACACTGACTTTTTAATGTGTTTTCCGAGTGAGAAATTCGCCTCACAACTTTTCTTTTATGCAGTGCTTCCCACGTCGTTTCTCACTCCTGTGTATTCCAAATGCGCTGAAATACTACTCATTTGCATATCCCAACCTCTTCTCCCTTTCATGAGATTCGATCATTTCATGAATAAGATCATTCCTTCCTGCTATTCCGATTGTTATGGCTAGCACTATCAATTAAAATTCAAACATAAGAACTATAGAATTTTTTTTTATAATTAATGACTTTCTCCATAAAGAGATCAAGTATTGAAGCTTAATACTTAGAGTCCTTTCCCGAAGTCTTAGAAATTATAATTCATGATATTTAAGGTATCCGACAACGTTCGGAACCGTGATTTTGCAAAGGCGTATAAATGAATAATATTTATGATATTTAGTGTCACTTAGATTAGAAAATGTACATAAAATTGTTTTAAGAATAGTATTACAATAAATAATTATTTAAGTACAATATTTTGACAAAAAATGAACATAGAATGACCCCTTTTCAAAATATTCTCTTTTTGTGAAAAATGCTTCTATTATAATAATATTTTGCCTGTATATAGCTCACACCTCTGTACAGAGGCTCAACTAGAATTTTTGAAATATGTAACTTAGAAGTGGGTTTATCCATGTTTTACGACAACAGAGGGGAGAAATTTTAAGAAAAAAACGCCAATAATTATTTCAATGGGCTGTAACTCTGAAAATAATGTGAATTTTTTAAAAATTATAGTTGAACCTCTGTAAGAGGTATGAGCTATATACAGGCAAAATATTATTATATTAGAAGCATTTCTCACAAAAGGAGAACATTTTGAAAAAAGGTTATTCTAAGTTAATTTTTTGCCGAAATATTGTATTTAAATAATTTTTTTTGTCAAAATGTCCTTAAAACAATTTTGCACATGTATTCTAATCTAAGTGGCACTAAATATCATGAAAATTATCCATTTATGCGTTTTTCTAAAATCACGGTTCCGAACGTAGTCGAATACCTTAAGTTTTTGAAATCCGATTTATATGTATAATTTCTGAAAAGTACTAAATGAATTTATAATTGTTGTTCCGACATAGCATAGATTGAACAGAAAAATAAACTGTCCGACCCATTTTTTTTTAGAAAAAAAAAATATTACAAAACTGTTATGCAAGAATTAATACATTGGGAGAATTTTACATGAGCAATACCAATAAAATGGTACATTTTACATTTTAAAAATGATGCGTTCTACTAATGGAGTATTGACGGGTAAAATTTTAAAATGAATTACATAGAATGAAGCTGGGAATTTCAAGTGTGTTTGTGTAGGGGAGGGGAAGAAATTTATACTGAAGTTAAAATTTCTTGCATTTAAAACATTCATTCCAAAAAATTATAATTTTTAACAAAAAGTAAAATATGATTTGAGAGCTTTTCTAGTTAAAATAACTGCTAGGTGTGAATGTGATTAAGTTTATTTCACCTTGACATTCTTCTTCTGGTACACACACTCCTTCTCTATTTCTGTAATGTCCCGTTTTACAGTCACATCCTGGTTTTTGCTCCTCGAGCACCGTGCACTGTCCTCTGCTTTCGCATGTATTGCAGGAGTTCACTTGAGCCACAAAATACTCGTTGTCGGCGCAGAGCGAATCGCAATTAGATGGTATCATATCTGAAATAAATGACAAAACGTTGAGAGTTTGAACAGAAATAATACTTAAAGTAGAGAAGTGGAAACTGTTATGTTGTATCCAACTTAAAAGAGGACACACTTCAAACACTTTTTTCAAATATAATCATTAATTTTTTTTTTCGTAATTAAGAATGTAAACTTGTAATCTACAGCAGGCATTTCAAAATCCCGCCCTTCGCCATGACTTGTAACCGATACATAGACTTAACATTTGATAACACAGGATTCTACAATTGAAATTCTAAATATGTGCATTAAGGTATCCGACTACGTTCGGAACGTGATTTAGCAAAAGCTTATAAATGGATAATATTTTTGATATTTAGTGTCAATTAGATTAGAAAATGTATCGGGTTGGAAGGAAAGTTCTGTCGTATTTTAAAGAAAACATTTGAATGCGTTTATAAAGATATGTGTTTAATATTAATCAATTATATATGCCCCATTATTTATTACAACTTGTTGCCATCTTTCAGGTAACATATAAATTTCTATTTTGTAGAAGTTCTCGTCCTTGGAGTTAAAATAGTCAGCAACTGCCTTAGAAACACTTTCAAAAGAAACACTTTTTTTTCTGTTAGATAATTTTGCAGAGATCTGAACAAGTAATAATAAAATGGTGCAATGTCTGGTGAATACGGGGGATGACCAAGGACTTCCCATCCTAACGTATTCAGTTTTTGTTGTGTCACCATTGCAGTATGTGGTCGAGCGTTACCGTGGTGGAACACTATTCCTTTTCTGGAGGTTAATGCTCCTTTTTCCTTTGATAGCTGCATTCATTTTATCCAGTTGATTGCAGTAGAGATCCGCGTAAATGGTTTTTCCCTGTTTCAGCAACTCGTAGTACACTGGACCTTTCCTGTCCCACCACAAACAAAGCAGTACTTTTCGTTGCTGGATTCTTGGTTTTGCAACTGTTGCAGATGATGTTCCTGGTTTGCAGTAAGATTTTTTTTCTCTTAATATTCTCGTAAAGAATCCACTTTTCATCTCCAGTAATCAGCTTGTCCAAAAACGGCTCCACATTGTGTCTAATTAGATGATGAACACATTCTTACACAATCAGACAAATTCTTTTCCGTTAATTCATGTGGAACCCAAACACTTCACTTTAACACAAACCCAAGAGATTTAATGTGATCTCCAACAGTTGTATGATGAATGCCAAACTCTTCTGCAATTTCTTGACTTGTTAAATGTGGATTACTTTCCAACACATGGATCGCAAAACACACACATAACATCATTATCAATCTTGGATGGTCATCCAGATCGATTACTTCTTGAGGCTCAGTTCCCGGAACGAAATTTGCTAAACCATCTTTGACAAGTACGAACATTTACAATATCTTTTCCAAATACCGCACATAAATTTTACATGCAACCGATGTGTTGCTTCCTTTTTGGAATTCATACAAAATGCAGTGTCATAAATGCACTTTATCTACTGACACGTTTTTCACTTAAAATATTACAAGTAAATGATGAACGGTAAAAAATGACTCTTTTTATATTATACAGCATCTAAAAAAACAAAAACAAAAAATCCGAATGACTCACTAGCCAGATGTTTTTTTTATTTACAACAAAAATCACCTGTCTATTTAAAATACGACAGAACAGATAGTATTAAAATAAAAAATTATTTAAGTACAATATTTTGACAAAAAATGAACATAGAATGACCCATTTTCAAAATATTCTCCTTTGTGAAAAATGCTTCTATTATAATAATATTTTGCCTGTATATAGCTCACACCTCTGTACAGAGGCTCAACTAGAATTTTTGAAATATGTAACTTAGAATGGGTTTATCCATGTTTTACGACAACAGAGGGAGAAATTTTAAGAAAAAAGCCAATAATTATTTCAATGGCTGTAACCTGAAAAATAATGTGAATTTTTAAAATTATAGTTGAACCTCTGTAAAGGAAGAGCTATATACAGGCAAAATATTATTATATTAGAAGCATTTCTCACAAAAGGAGAACATTTTGAAAAAAGGTTATTCTAAGTTAATTTTTTGCCGAAATATTGTATTTAAATAACTTTTTTTTGTCAAAATGTCCTTAAAACAATGTTATGCATGCATTTTAATCTAAGTGACACTAAATATGAAAATTATCCATTTTTGCGCCTTTTTAAAATCACGGATCCGAAAGTAGTCGGATACCTTAATAAAATAAGCTTATTTCAAAAAGAAGTTCCATTTATATGTAAGAGAAACTAGGGTACATAAATATGTTCATAGAAAACGATCGAAAAATTACTTATATCATAAAAGGCTCATGGAATAGTCTCATGACATGAGTAATCGATTGGGCTGCGACATGTAATCACACGTCTCGACTTCATTCGAATGTATGTAGTTATTACAATCACATGTCAGTACATTCGAAAGCTAACTGTTGGAAATCAGTGAACGAATACTAATCGTGCATTTGCTTTCAAAAGGAAATGTGTTATTTGCTTAGTATTTAACTAACAATTTATAATAGAACAATGCACAGGAATGGGTAGGAAATGATCTACTGAACATGAGCATCGTACTTTCAAGAATGTTGGGAATCCCTGTAAAGTTACTGGAATAAAATATATTCAAGGAAAAATTAAAACTTTTTTTTGTTATGTAGAAATTGCATAACGATTTATGAGGGGAATAATATTAAAAGTTTTTTATATAATTCATAATAAAAATTATGAGAAGTGTGTAGAGAAATTTCGCGAAGATAAATCAACAGAATAAAAGTTGATACCTCAAAAGTAACATATTTACCAAACTTGTTGGAGGTAATATATTTACTATAAAGACCAGCTATTTGATATCGCATTTAGTTGCAACCATGTTGAAACCGTTCATGGAGGAAAATTTGTTACGAATGTATGATTCGAGCATGGTAGTATTGAGCTCAGGACAATTAGGAAATTTAAAAAATATGAGCTTAACAAGAAAGAATTTCCATTGCCAACAGAATTGATGATTTAGCCAAACATATGAGTCATCTCAATTGAAATCAATATTAAAAAATTATTCCAATGCCATTGAAGAAAGCACAGACGTGCAAGACAAGCTCAGCTAGCTGTTTTTGTTTGTGGACTTTATAGTAAGTGCAGAGCTCTTCTATATAGATTATAGAAATGCTCTGTGGTGTTGATATTCAAAAATAACTTTATAAAGCAACTGACAGTAATCTTGCTATTATTGATAGTATTTAATGAATTACAACAAAAGTAAAAGAACTCAAACTCAGTGGCGCAACAGCCCATGAGGGCCAAGTCCTACTGTACCCATCCCAATATACGTGACCATTGGGCGCTGAGGTGCATGAGCAGATCTCCTGATCAGATGGTCAGTCTGAAGTGAAACCCCCAGTTTTTAAGCCCCAAAGCAAGTTTGGTAATTTAGCAATCGACCCACTGAAGTGAGGAAAGACTGAGTCTACCTTGCTCAACCCGAGAATAGAACCCCGGACCTGTGATATGTAAGCGTGATACGCTGCCACTCGGCCTATAAAGTAAAAGAAACTGCACTGAAAAAGATAATAAATTTCTTCAACACTTTTATTGTATTCATTGATCTACAAATATTATATACCAATGTTATGTTATCGAGTACGTGAACGTATCACTGACAATTAAGTTAATCTGTAGAAAATACAGGAAACTAATAAACCAATTTGCTTTATTGCACAGACAATCAATGCGTAGCAGTTATAAGGTTTTGAAGTGATTCTTTTTATGGACAAAACATTTGAAAAGACAATCGATGCACGAAAGATTTGATTTTTGCATCTGGCATTACAAGTCACTTTAGTTTAATCTCGAGCTGCAAGGCAAACAGTGTGCTGACCACTTTATTTGACAATATTAAGTTTTCCTACTCTGAAAAAAAAACAAATTTATCCCTCTTTGAATTTTGCCAGTCATTACTACAATCAGTTGAAGTTTTCAGATTACCTTAAGGCTGTCTTCGGTTAATGTTAAAGAATAAGACCAGAATTTGGAACATTTTTTCAGATATAAAAGAAATCAAAGATTAATATGATATTCTGGCTTCACTGCCCTTTAGAGAGCAGAATTTTTTATTATACTTCCCGTTTTTAACCGAATTGATTCATTTTTTCTTGTATAAAATGTGTTTCGCGCTTTTTCTCCTATACCGTAAAGTTAAATGGGCTATGCCTTTACGTATTTTAACAAAAAAAGAAAAATTTTAAAAGCATTTTTAAAAGCACTATATTGTTAACAGAGGTATGAGTTATAATATTGCAAATTTCCATAGAAATTGAGGCATTTTTTTCTGTCTGAAAATGTGCTTCGAGTTTAGTTCACAAGCTCTCATACTTTTACCTAAGACAGCCTTAACCAAATTAAATTCTTAGAAAATGAATTCGCAAGCTGATGTTTGATATTAAAAATTGTGAAAAATTCCAATTATTTTCTTCTTTATTGTTCATTCATGTTCAAACTGTTGATGAAATCTTACAACTGAAACTAATCGTAAGTCAATGCGATTCTGAATTAAAACAAAAAATGCGTCTATGGATATTGGAATTCCACATTTCTAAAATTTATTTGTCTCCCGTGAGATTTCCCTGAGTGTTAATAGCAAATAAATGTATTTTTCATCATTCGGCAGTCCATATTTGTGCAACTATACTTTTCACTTTAAAAAGTAATAAAAGAGCGGAAAGATCAGGATTAACACACAAGGAGGTGCAAGCAGTCTTACACATAAGTACAGAGCAACAACTTCAACCAAATTTTGAAGATTAGGTTAGTGAAAAGTTTTGGTAGTTTCATCAAAAAAAAAGTTACTATTTCGACTTAATAATATTAACCCTCTATCTACCACATTATGATTTACTGCAGCTTTTTTAATGCAATATATATATTTTTTTGGATCACTACGTTGATCAACTTTGGGAAATTTTATCCATTAGAGCTAATTAATTAATTAAAGATATTCCACTGTAAAATTAATTATATGCACTGTTCACTTAAAATAAAGAGTTAAATCGTTTTCTAAAGTCCTCTCTCTCTCATTAACGTACAAAAAAATAAGACACTTAAATTTTGACATTAACTATTTTTTCGGGACAAAAAAGATAATCTTTGCAATCCGCTGAAAACGCCGTCAGCTGAAAAGGCAATTTTTGCTATGAAACTATTCGCCTTCCCCGCTAAAATACTCATCTTAGAACCCGTGCTGCCGTATATCTTGGATTTCAAAGAATATTCCTGTTAAGTATTGTCAGAATATTCGTAAAATTGGTTATTCTATGTTATTTTAAAGTGAGTGGTACTTATAAGTACCACGTCGATAGATAAAGGGTAAAGGTGTAAAAAAAAGACAGAATCTTTCCTACATACAAATTTATTTTTTAAAGTTTTAATTCTATGTATTATTATTTTGTATTGATCTTGCTTATATAATAAATTACAGTTTAAAAACTAAAAAACGTGTGCTTTAATTGTTAATTGAACTGAAAAGTCAAAAATAAAAATGAAATGATTAACGAGAAAACTAATGTCATTGCGGTCAAAAAGTGTAGGGGGGATGCGCTTTGTACGACATTTTTACACTAACTCAGCATTTTGGAATAGAACTAGTAAAAAATTATAACAATTAATATAGAGCACCCCATGCTTTTATCCCAATGACATTAATTTTCTTGTTAATCATTTTATTCTTATATTAAGAATTAATTTTACTTTTCAGTTCGATTAACTATAAAAGCATGGTTTTTAGTTTTTTAACAAAAATTTATTTTTTATTTTTTTTAGTTCGATCTACAATAAAAGAGTTTTGTTTGTTTTTTAGTTTTTTAGACTATCATTTATTTTGTTTATTGTATTTGAATTAACCATGAGCGTTATCGCTTTAGGGTTGTGACTTAATTTTTTAGTGGCCAAATCTGGAAATAGGATCTGGAATTAGTCACCAAATCTGGAAACGGGAAATCATTAATCCTTATAAGGATAATGGAACAAAATTAATTTATTGCCATCGGTCCCTGACTAGTGAGCAGAATTTTGAATTCATCTGACCTTGTAAAGTGGGTAAAAATCGAGTTCAAAGATTCCGTTACATTCAGGTGAAGCTAATAACAGCGTGTTAAAAAGCAATGCTTTATCTTCATTTCCATTTTTTTATTTTTGTTTTACGGCCAGGATATAATGTATAATACTTCATATAGTCTTCGATAGCTTACGAGATTGGCATCCTTGGTCTAAGGATATCTTGGTTACAAAATAAAAAATTTAGGATTTTCTCTATGTCCTGCATCATTTGCTGTTTACAAAAGATAAAAATAAATATTCCTGCCTTATGCGGAACATTTTATTACACCAAAGAAAAGGATTGAATTTGAATAAAATGAAAATTTTAAGAAACTCACGTTGAGAGTCAGGAAGAGTGATTAAAACCTACAGATTGGCAGATTTATTCTTGGTCTCTCTAGAAAAGGATTAGACCTAGAATTTTTTTTTTTGATGTGGATCTATTCACGATTCCTAGAAGGACAATAGCTTGATAGCTTGGGCGTAACTTACAGAATTCATCTTGCAGGTTCGTCTTAAATTTTCAAAAGTCAATTAATTCATGTCAAATAATAGCTTCAGCTTAAATTAAAAAACAAACTTTAATAAGCTATAAATATTATTACCAATTATTTATCGGATCAGAGCTGGATATAGCGCCGGAGCTATTCGCTTCAAAGGGTACATCACAACAGGCACTTTAATAAATACAAGGGGAGAGGGTAGCAACAATTTTCCGACGTGGATAATCATCGCCAAGGGACTATGTGAATTGAGATTTTAACAAGACTGATTGAAAGTTTTCCTAAAACATTTGATAATTTTTAGGAATAGTTGGTATTTCCCTTTGCTTGAACACATGTGATATTATTTCAATTACATCTTTCTATGTTTCTATTTGTATTCAAATGTACAAAACAGGTTTATTCTTTCTCTCGATTGCTTGGCTCTTGAGCTGAGCTAGAATTTTTAATTCCAGTTGTCAAAAAACCATTGTTTCCAAACATATCTTTTATCAAAATATTTACTTCTTTTATAAGAAAAAAAAGAATATAAATTAAAAAGGAGTCTTGAATAATAATAAAAAGTAAATGTTTTTGGTTGACCCGCTATTTCCAGTTTAAGAATTTTTCTTTTCAAATTATTGTGATATACGTTATAAAAAAAAAAAAAGCTAGTATTCCAAATGATTGTGCCCCACAGGCGTTGGTTATAATTTCCTAAATTAGTTCATTTCTATTTGTTTTCATCCTGAATGCTCGTGTTGCATCCTTAAGATGTTTTTTACATAAATTTTGCCCTTTGAAAACTATTTCTCTGTATTTAAAAAATTAATTTTTGTGAATTAATATTAATATAACGTGGTACATATTTTCTTAAATATTTTTACACACTTAAGTTTCATATGTTTTAACGTAATTTAATTTTATACATGACACTTAATTTTATTACATACACTTGATCGCATTCTTGAATATTTGATGTTTATGCTGAAATGAAGAGAATGTTCCGCAATAATATGAATTTAAATTTTTATTTTCTTTTTGGGTATCTCTTTGTATAGGAGTGTGTAACAAGGGATCAGGCGCACATACATCTTGCTAAAGGAGAATTGTAATACAGCGTTTCTCAAACTGGGGGGCGCACCCCCTAGGGGGTGTGATAAACCTGCCAGGGGGGCATGAACATATCGAAAAGTCAAAAATTATTAATTTACCGAAAGCAATTAAAACAAAATTCATTCTGTGATAATAAAAGCTACACATTTAAAGCGATATATTATACTTATAAATGTATCAGCACTGCGCAATGAATTTTATAATTAATTTAACGATATAATGTTAAGAACAAGCTTAATAATTACCAGTGAACCCGTGGACTTGACATATGTAAAACTTTTACAAAAACTAACACTTATCTTGATAATTTGAATGGTTCATAATTAAACCCTTTGCTGCCGATTAAAATTTAAGGGATTCGCTCCCCAATGCCAACGTTTCCACGTAGGCATGCGTATGTGATGTATTGGGGGAGGGGGAGAGATGAAAAGGAATAAATAAGTAAAAACTTCTCTGATTAAGTAAATCCTTCACAAACACAGTCAAGGTCCTTTTATTGTATTTCAAAGCCTTCGGAATAATTTTATGGATAGCAGTGCACAGAGAAGATCGTATTTCGAAAAGACGTATATATACGTCCGGGGCGATTAACGCTTTGATTGAGATGGGCGTTTATATACGTCGGTGATACATAAAGTCGTACTGTAGCTTTAGTGTCAAAGTATAGCATTATTGAATTCAATACATTATTACTGTATGGACGAAGGGGGCCCGATGAAAATTTAGATTAAAAATTGGGTCGCAAATATTGAAAGTTTGAGAAGCACTGTTGTAATAGCATTTACTAAAAATTTCAATCTTATATATTTTTCTCTAAGCCGTAATTCAAATACTCTATTTCGAAACTCATCTCATTTAATAATGCATTAAAACAGTGCTTCTCAAACTTTCAATCCTGGCGCCCCCCTTTTCAATCACAATTTTTATCGCGCCCCCTTATAAATTAATAAATTACTGAATGCAATAATAATGCACTTTGACGCTAAAGCTACAATACACGATCTTAATTATAAACCGCACAAATTAATAACATAAGTATTAAATTTTGTATATGTTACTTTTAAGCAAAAAAAAATTAAGTAATAGGATAAAATTATTATGTTATTTTTCCTTTCTCTAATTTTTAAATTGGAACATATTTCAAAATGCAGTGGCGGCTCAGAAGACAAAATATAGATATCAGCTAAATATAGAAAAATAACTCAGAGGGTCAATTTCTAAAAAACTTCGAAAAACTTTGCTCTGCAAGACAAACCCATGGAAGTCGCTAATACTTATTAAACTTGTTCTTAATTCAGTATTAATAAGATAAGTATTAAATTTTTTATATATGTTACTCTCTTAAGTAATATATTTTTAAGTAAATTACTTTTAAGTAATAGGTTAATTATGTTATTTTTCTTTCTCTAATTTTTAAATTGAAACGGATTGAGTAATAATATTTAATTAAAGATTTATTTCCTTCAAGATCCATTTCTAAAAGTACAAATGTCATTAAAAAATAGCCTAATCTATGTTGCTTTTTATCATATCCATTACATCTGGCATTCTCGCGAACGTTCATGTGAGTCTAGGCAACCTAACAGACGTCTGCACAAAACATGTAAAAATGCTGTTCCTCGTACAATTCTAGTCAGTCTTGGCCGAATCGATTAGCTACTGAATCTCTTTTGAATGTACATTTCATAATTCACGCGTTAATAGTAATTCACGGTATTAAGTATTTACGGCAGTGGATTAAAACAAAATCATAGATATATTTTTAAATCACAGCGAGCATTTGACGATAATAAAGCATCAACAAGTACACAGACGAGGGCATATTGATAGAAAGTTACGAAAGGGTTAGGGATCCATTTCAAAATACTTCAGAAGGGCTCTCAACTACCGAAAAAGATATTTTTATAGATTTCACATCCATTGACGAAATTAAAGGGCAATTTTGTAATAAATCACTCTTTGAATTCTGGATAGAGGTGGATGCTGAATTTTCTGCACTGAAAACAAAAGCATTTCGTATACTATTACCATTTTTAACATCGTACCTTTGTGAATCCGGATTTTCTACGATGGCTACTTTGAAGATAAAATATAGATCTGAGCTAAATATCAAAAAATAACTCTGAGTGTCAATTTCTAATTTTTAGCCTTCCTTTGAAAAACTTTGCTCTGCAAGACAAGCCCATGGAAGTCACTGATAATTATTAAACTTGTTCTTATACTGGCTGAAGTACCCACTCTTATATAACACGAGTTTATTTTTTAAAAAAATGGTAATAAATTATTCTTGATATAATAGCTTAATTGTAAGGAGAGTAAAACCAAGTGCATGACAATGTATACAAAAATGTAAAATGATTTATTAAAATGAATACTCATATTATAAACGGTTTTGAATGAAATGTAATTTTAAGCCTCGCAGAATTAGCATTTAGAATAACTGTTAAGTAATAAAAAAAGAATATAAAATTCTAAATAAGAATTGTGTTATTTTTTTAATATTTAAAGCGAGAAAGCCCGGGATCAGGTGTGCACTCGATACTAACGGTAATGGTCGCTGGGAGTGATGAACCCCAATTCTTTTTTTTATAATTATTTTCAATATACAAGATAAAAATCGCAATTTCAGTGAATAATTTAACTAAGAGAAAATATACTTACCTATTCCAAGGATTTTTCTATTTGTCTTTCATAATTTGGGAAAATATCCAATAAAACTGAACTAAATTGTTCCAAATGTGTGTGACCTTAATAACTGACACAAATCACAGACACTTTTTGCTAACATTACAGGAAAGGTATTTGCAAGAAAAACTGTCACTTTTTTCACGTTATTGTAATTTTAATGTCCTTTGATGATCAAAAAAATATCTTGTTAAACTTTTTCTTGCTTGTGTCTTTTTGACAGGGTGAAGTGCATTTTGCGGTACACTTATAGCTTCATATTTTCTTGATAAAGTTCTTAATGTAGCTATTGAAAATTTTCCTTTCGTCTCATGTCTATTGCTTTTCTCAAATTTACTTTCGCTAACATGATTAATATGCATTATTTCAGCAAGTGTTTCCCTTGTTTGATCAGCTTTAATTTCCTTTCAGAGAGATCACAGATGCTCAATTCTTTTTTTATATTCTGCTCATTTACATTTATAAACCATAATTAGTCGTACAACATCACAATTAAAACCACTAAGCTATTCATAAGGGAAAATGCAGCATGTTCAAGAAAATATTTTTGAAAAATAGTTGTCGTGCCGGGAACTTGGTCTAAACAAGTACCTTAAAATTCTAAAAAAACGTTTGCCACTCCCAAAAAGGAGATATGTTATCAATTCATTTTAGCTCCCATTAAGACTGTCATATTAGAGGATTCTCTGTCAAGGTCATTGGTAACAAATAAACAATTTTCCTAGAATTAACGATTTTTGTATTATATGTTTCAGTATACTCATAAAAATAAATCTTGGCCAATTAATCCTTCAAAGTGCTCAATATGCTTATCCATGTAATCATAAAACTCTTTCACTTTGAGAAAAAAAAAAGCGCAACAGAATTATATAATTTACAACTTCCCTAAAAAAAAGGGATGCAGGTAACCATACCAGTAAGTTCGAAAGCCAGCAAAAGTAATATTTTGGGTTAAAAGAAACGTAATAAAAAATCTCTCGTCGTAGGATTACAGCAAAGCAAACAAAATAATTTTTTTTTTAGTTATAGGATCAAAGATAGCTAATGAGCGTTCAAAGTAGAATCTTTTATTTTTGATGATTTTTTTTCACCAAATGATATATATAAATATCAATGTAAATCTGTATTTTTTATTATATCAGAAAGTATTTTGTTTTTTTTCATTCCAGTAAATTATTTTTTTTAACCTTTTATTTTCGATATGCTCGCGCCCCCCTTGAAGGGTTATCGCGCCCCCCAGGGGGTGCGCCCCACAGTTTGAGAAACACTGCATTAAAAGATTAAACCCTATATTCTGACTGATTTATTGGTGATTCCTCGTTAAACGATTAAGTCTGCTTTTCTCAGACGAGAAGGGGGCGAGCATATCGTAAAGTTGAAAATTAAAGGTTATTTAAAAATATTATTAATTTACTGAAACAAAATACATTCCGACATAATAAAAAATAAAATGCATATTTACACTGCTATAATGCACTTATAAATTTATCAGTTCTGCTCAATGTATTTGATAGTTAATTTAACAATTCTAAGATAAAAACAAATTTAATAATTACCAGGGACCCCATGGGTTTGTCATGTATAGAATTATATACCAAATTTAATTTGGGCGGTTTATAATTAAAGTTATGTTGTAGCTTTACGTCAAAGTACATTCTTATTAAATTAAATACATTGTTATATTTTAGAGGGGGCTCGATGAAAAATAAATTGAAAATTGGGTCGCAAATATTGAAAGTTTGAGAAACACTGGCTTAGGCCTCGAATTTTTGGCAGATTTACTGGAGATTCCTAGAACAAGAATATTACAATGGCTGACACGTGACTTACTGAGCAGTTAAAACTATTTCCTTTAACCTACTTCATGTTCTTTATTAAAGTAACTAATATTTCCCTTCACTTGAACTCATGATTATATTATTACATTTAAGTGTAGAGAGAGAAAGGTGAATTTCTTCTCTTGATCCTATGGGGCTGGTGCAAACTGGTTGCTGAATTGTGTGTTCTGATCTCAAAATTATTCAAGTGAAGGAGGATTGATCTAGATCCCGATTTTTAATCGCCAGGACTGCAATTCACAAAATGAATTAGAGTCAAAAGGCAATTTATTTTATGATACATACAAACATAATTTCGCTTTCTCAAAACATATCTCCTCAATAAAAACAGGACACTTTTTGCGAACATTAAATGGGATTTTGTGAGTAAGAAATTAGAGATGAATACATTCACACAAGACAACTGCCCAAATGATCTGGACTTGACTCTACGGTCAGATAGCTTTTATGTTAAACAATTGTTGTAGATTTCATGCAAATACGTTTTGAATTTCTTTGTAATTGTTTGAAGCTTATGTAACTATTCCCCCCGACGTAGCACAATTAAGATTTTTAAAATATATCACTTATCCATATCAACGTCCAAAAGCTTCATCAAAGTCTGCTTCCGCAAAGATTCATTATTTGCCCACGTCCAATTATTTGCTCATTAGAAACGGTGACTGTCCTTTTTAGTTCACTGTAACAAAAAGGGGGATGAGTGCGGCAGGGGCATTGACTCACCTGCGGATCACGAGATCCTGATATCGACAAATAAATTCCGCAAGAGATGTGAAATCGCTCTTTCTCATTAGAAACGCAGATATTCCTATTTCTTTTGAATTCATTTAAAAATCAGTACGAAAAAATGCTTTCTTACATACTTTTGATCTTTAACTATGTTAGGAAGAGCCATTATTAAAGTTTCAATTTTGCTCTGAAGTTTTCATTTGAAAGAAAATAATAACATAATTACATGATTCGCCATTTTCAATTTTTTTTTCCTACAGCCCGTTTTTCACTTGACACTTTTAACCCTATACAGAATATACACTTTCTATCCGATGAATTGACGATTTTGTTCCGTTGTTGCTCCTCTCATCCCTCCCCTTCTTCAACACAGTCAAGAACTTTTGTTTTAGTTTTTTTCATCAGCGTGGAAAAAATGACTTCCAATAAAGTGTACTATTTAATGACGAATTGCTTTTTGTTTACTTTCTTTAATACTCGGATGTTAAAGTGAGCGCATCAGTTCTCTTTTTGTTTTTTAAAAAAAGAAAAAAAAAAGTAAAGGTTGTCAGAGTTCTTGAAATAATTCGATGAAAAACAAGGAAAAAATTCGATTCACGGATATTTCACACTATCATATTAAGGATATCAGCGGCATCTTCATTTTGAAAAGTATTAAACATCGTAGTTTTCCAGCAGTTTGTTTCCCCCTTTCTTTTATTTTAGAGTTTCATATAACAACAAATTAAAAAAATGAATCTTTTACAAATTGCTATAATGAATCAAATATAAATAAGGATTATATAAATCATAAAAGTGATTGATAAGTACCATTGCAATACTTATAATGGCCGAAATTCTATTTTCAATCAGAGATGTTCAGTGTTGGTATTGTAAAGCTCTACAGAAATAGTATGTTAAAACTGAGAAAAATGTTTAAACAGTGATGACAACGTTTTGATTACATAATCTGCAATTTTTTTTATTTACAGGTATCCAGTTTTGAACATTCTTGATTTTTTTTTTTACACTCATAATAAGATTTCCCAAATTGTCAAAGTTAAGTTATTAGATTCAGAAAATAAATATTAGAATTATATTGCTTAAATAACTTCATATTATTTATTTTGTTAAGTGGTTTGAAAATTCTTTGTATTTCCAAATCAATCGAGTTATTTCCGATATCAAAAATATAATATGGTAATACAGATATGAATGAATATTTTGCAAAAAACATTTGGAGCGCTGGTTTTATTAAAAGGAAGGGTTAACTATATAATATTTCTGATTAATAATAAATACAAATTAAAGAAAACAACGAAGCCAGTGGCTGAGTGGCAATGCATAGACTAAAATTAATTAAAATAAATTAATTAAATTAGTTAATTTCGGTTAAAATTCCGGACTGGGTAAGGTCGACTCAGTCTTTCATCCATTCAGTGGGTCCATAAATGAGTACTAAGATTGCTTGGGAACTGAGCACTGGGGTTTAGCGTCAGACTGACTACTTAACCGAAACATCTGCATATGCACCTTAGCGCCTAAAGTCACGAAAACTCAGAGGAGTACAATAGGACTTGACCCTCGTGGGCTGTTACGCCACTGAGTTCAGTTCAGTTAAAGGAATACAAAATGTGATTCGATCTGAGTTATTACGCAAACAGCAGCATTAGAATTATTTATGATGGACATTAAACAGTTGAAGGGCGTGTCAATCTCCTAACTTTCACATCACGCGAAACTATGAAGTTTAGGCACAACTCCATTTAATGTGAAATAATTCTCATTAATACGCACGAAGAGTATAAGAAGAAATTAAAGTGAACGAACAAGAAGCTCATAGCCATAACCACTAGGATACATTGAACATGTTTTCGAAATCATCATTTAACTGCTTCGTTCATTATGAATAGTTATGTCTTAATAGATGCATGCCCGCGCGCGTAAATACGCATCATTATTGGAATTATCAGCGCCTGTTTTATCGAAACATTCATTTCTCTCGTTGCAATTCCCTCAACTGAATTTTAGATTTTTGTACCAATCAAAATTTAGGAAAACGATGTTAATACCTGTAGATATTTTGAGCCACAGGACTTCGTAAATTGTAAAAGGTATTTTTTCTCTCGAAGTTGTTGTTACTAATGCCATTCACCTCACCTGTTTCAGTTCCACCCCAAATTTGAGGGAGAACATCCTGCACCTCTTTTTCCCTTCACCAACCTCACGAGAGAACTTGCGGCTTCACGGCTATTTACTCATGCCACAAAGGCACTATACACTTGAAACATCCAGACCCCACAGCAATGAGCGTCACTAACTACTCTACCGGAAGGGCAGTGGTCTCTCGATGTAGTTACGACAGTTCATTTTACCTCCGAGATTTCAGCAAACCTATGGCTAAGATTTAGTTGTCTTTTAAGAGTATAATTTTTATTTAACCAGAAGGTATTGGAAATAAGTTCAACTGTAAGTAGCTTAGTAACTCAAGAATATTTGATTTATTTTTAAATAGGAAATTGGAAATTATATTATATTTTTGTGAATTTGCATAAGTTCCTTATCACTTACTTCCATGCTGGCGAATTTCACTTCAAAACTACAGTCACCCTCCCAGTTACAGAATGAAATTCAGACAGAGAACAATGGGGTTGACTCCTTGCAAATTCATCGTTATTTTCGTTTGGAAAGTATTTCTGAAGCCAGGCGGTGAGTTGTGAGATGTCTTTCAAAAATTCATTTGATATCTCAAGAGGAATCAACCTCATTCGACGTAAAAACTGCAATATGCAGAAACAATCTCTGTCTACGCTTTCATTCATTTTTCAACGTAATTTTTTTAGTTATTTTTTGTAAGTTGAAATTTTTTTCTTCGATTTCCAGTAGTGCACATTTTTCTATATAAAAAGATATTCAAGGCTTTCTATATCTTTCAAAAACGCCACATATAATTTTACTTGTTTCACTAAAAAACCCCAATATGGGCGAATTCTTCAATATGTTTATGTCTTTCTTCTTTAATAAAAATAAACTTTTTGTGTACATAAAGTTTTTATAAAATCAAATACATTCACCATGCATTTGAAGATTGAAGCTGGCACTTGATTTAATGCCGTTTTGAAGCAAGTACTTCTATAAGAATAGTGGCCGCGCGTGGTAGTCAAGTGGTCAAGGTAACGGACTCTCGTGGCTGAGTTCGTGCCCAATACCACTGAAGGCCCATCGTGTAGAGAAAAGATGCCCGTTCAATGTGTCGAGTGCTCAAACGTCCTCCCATTGGTGTGGTGTGGTGTGGTAGTTAAAAGAGGGGGATTCCAACTCAGGTGTCGTCCATGGATTCAAAATGATGAGGCCCTCGAGTAGCTGAACAGTTACTCGTTCGCTCATCAATGAATTTGTTTCGATGGAACGTGAACGCCATTAGTTACCGTCCAATTCAAAATAATTTCAGATATAAAAGTATCAATAATCTCGACACTAGATGCTGATGACCAAACAGACTCATTGTCTCATGTTATGAAATTAAATAACTAAAAGAGGGGCTGCTCCTTATTGCGTAACCACTCTTTCCAACATTGATAAGGAGGATCACATGTTTCTGTGTCATAACAATCAGTACATGGAATCTTATTCACATTAAAATCTGTACACAACTTCTGAAGATAATCCAATCAAGTGAGACTTTGAATACCAATGTGTATTAGTTCCTAGGTGATAGTATGGATAAAGTAGGAATGAAAGATATAATGGAAATGACACTTTGTATCAACTACATTGAACCCTTGACCCTAAGCGACAGCCAGGGGGCGATACATATTTGTTCCTAGGGGAATGTCTCCAAGTAATGACGTGGAGTCAGGGTCCCTTCTTTATTCTGTAATAGATGGAATGTCTCCTTGTTGTGGAACGTCTCGAAGATAAAATAATATTTGTTCCTTTCGTTATTTATTGCTCATAATTAATCACAACATTGGGAATGTCGTAACTTTATAAACTACCACAACTAAAGTAAATATGCAAATAATTATGTAAGACTAATTTTTTTTAAACATAAAAAAGGGTCATCCAAATTTAGCAGTGACATGACATAAAATATCCAAAAGATATTCATATAACCCATTTTGTTCCATTTAAAAAAAATATCTTTAAAAATATTGCCATTCTTAACAAATCTCTACTCAACAAAAGAAACATGCTTACCCAATTTCTGTAAATCTAATAGTTCCAGAGATATTGGGATGAGTGAATGAGTCGCTTTCCTCCTTTACCTCACGCGAGCCCGGAGTTACGCGATTTTTAAATCTCCGTCTGGAAATGTTTTAACAAATTTAAGTTTTAAGAAGAACATATTGATGGGCTCGAAATCAATATATAAGGAGGTGATTTAGTTCTTTCAAAAAAATTGTTTAATGTGTTGCTGTTTTAGTTCATAGCATTTGTCGAATTCTAATAATGTTATTCAAATTTTATTTATCAAATCAATATCATTTATCAAAGAGCCACCTGGGAGCCATAGTTGGTTAGGTGCTTGCCTTATACTCCCAAGTTTATGGGTTCGAGTCCGCCCCAAGTCGAGAGACAGCGTCTCCGTCATATGATTATACGTCATGTTAAAGATCCCTTGAGTGCCTTTATGGCTTGGGTGCTCACGCAAAATTAAACTCCTAGTACAATCTTGCACAGTTAGAGCTCAGGTGCCTTCCTCTGGGGTGAAAACTAGGCGTCAAAATTACAGTGTGGCGTGACTAAAAAGGGATGCCAGCTCCTAGGAAATGTACTAGGTCTGCAATGGTAAAAATACCAATCCGCAGCTCCATTTGAAAATATATATATATATATATAGGATGTTGTAAGTTTAAGTGTTAACCTAAAAAGAGATACAGGTCCATGGGCACTAACTTTCTCCGTCCTTTCTCCGTGTTCTACTCCTAAAGTACGCTCACCCCATACCTTGAGAATTACTGTTCCAGAATTTAAATTGATTTATTTCACCCAACCAATTAAACAATGTTCCCTTAATAAAATAACAATAACTAAAATTCATATTTTTAAATAAAATGCTTCCTAAAAGTCATCCCTTAGAAGCCAATTTTCAATCAAAAAATAATCTTAATACTTTGCATTGAATGAATTTCTTTCAAATGAAAGCAACAAGAGTGATTTCCGCCTTTTCCCATTGCCATGGTTGTTAAGTGCATTCATTTCCCTACAGACTGATGAGAAAAAGAAAACTGATTTTTTAACAAATTTGAAAGCTGCTTTTCTCTCTCTCCTCATTCGAAAAATTGAGTGAGTATTAACGTCTCATTCAACTATTCGAGGGCTTTTGGCGACGGACCTTATAATCTTGAACCATGGCCAAGTGACGAGGACGACACCTGAGCTGCCCCCCCCATCTCAACTTTCATTCCACACTAACGAGAAGACGTTTGAGCCTCGACAACATGCATCACCCTCTCTGAGCTTCGGGTCTTCTGCACCTTATTCCAAAACAAAACAAAAACTCGCTACGTTAAAAATTTCACTTTTTCGTTCGTTCTTTCTCTCTGTGTCTGTCTTTCTCTCTCACACTATCCTACGCTCATCCATTTGAGAAGTTTTACTTTTTTCTCATTTCTGGGTACGAGTGATGCTGAATTAACTTTAATTTTTTCGAAGTGAAAGTTCTTTCTGAGACACACAGTCGAAATTTACAGTTACCTTTTCTATAAACCTCTTTAGGTCCTTGCGGCTGTGATTTTTCGTTTCTAAATAAGGATGTTGCTTTTTAGTAATTTCACGATTTTCGAAATTTTCTTTTTAATATTTAAAAAGAAATCAGGAAAAAAATACAAAATATTTCAGTAAACTTAAAAAACAAGTAAGACATTTTAAAAATTATGAAAAAAAAAAACTTTGTCTATTGTTTGCTGAATATTGTCAGGAAACTCTTATCTTTATATTTCCGTCAAATTTTATACAAATAAAAAATTTCATCCCTCCAGTATTTTATTCAACATTTTTTTTTCAAAATTATTACTTGACCTTCCCTTATATTTTATTTTTCTTCCACTTAAGCCTTTGGTGAATAATGTACACAGAAAAATAATACATATTTGATTATGCAGAATCAGGTATAGTATATTCTTATATCTTCAGTTTAATGTTCGAATTCCTTACAAGCTATAAACAGAGATTATTGCTATGTGGAATACAAACGCATTTTGTGAGAGATATTATGAAAAAATATTTAAAGTAATGATGCAACTCTTCCTAAAAAAAAAGGCTAACCAAACGGTAAATGCGAAAAGAAAAGGGAAGGTTCTTCGGAACTATTTGGCATCTCGAAGCGGAAAGAAATACTAATGAATATCTTTTAATTCTTGTTTCATGGAATCTCGCAAATAATAACCCCAATAGTTCACGCACAACTAGTCTGAATAAGATAAATCTTCTTTTGCATCCTGTATATATCATGAATGCATACAAGAAATATAAAGGGTTTTTAAAAACCATTTAACTTTTCCCGATATTTTATAATGATGCAAAAATGTTTATTTGGTCTACATAATTTCTCTCTCTTTTTCAATTCCTACTATTAACTCACACTCTCTATATATTTATTTGATTGTTTGTTTGTTTGTTTATCTTGGGGGTTTTTCAATCTTTTAAAAAAATACTTTTTTAAAAGGCTCAATTGACCCAAAATTTCTTACAGGATTATTTTAAAAAAAGAAAAAATTTAAATTCTAATTAAAAAAATTAATTCTTAAACTAATTTTTTAAAAGAATTACAAATCAGCCACGTTGGTACAACATTTTGCACTTGATAAAACTTAAAAAAGGTTTTTTTTCCCCAAAAGCATTCAATTGAACTGAAATTTTATAGCCCGTTTTTTTGGGATGACAATCATATTTCAATGATAATTAAAAAATTAAATGACCACTTAATGTTCTGTTTCGTCATATGTATAGACATATTTTTTACTTGTAACTATTTAAAAAAAAGTAGCTAAAAAAAAAAAATTTCTTTGTTGTCAAGTAGGTTGGCTTAAAAAATGTTTTATATTACTTTTTTATTTTAAATTACCTAAGAGCCTATTTTCGTGAAGAGATCATACAAAATGCAATAAAAGTTAAATTAATACTATTCATTTAGCTTAAATTTACTTATTCAATTAATCATTATATATTATTCTGGTTATAAATTATAAAAAAATAAAACAATATTTAAACTAACTAAAATTATCTGTTTCTGTTTTTAAATCCTACATTAATTGTGAACATAAATCAGAAACGAAATGAATGTGAATGATATATTTTATTAATTATACGCTTTAATAACTAATATAATGCAGTAAAAGATCTTTCTTTGAAATATTTCGCCCATCCCTCATATATTTCTTTGTCATTAGACAAAATGCACCAGACACAATTGGTATAACAAAACATTGACCCCATTCTAGTTGAAGAAACTTCCCATCACATTATTGATGAGGAATACTGCAGTGTCGATGCTAAATCAGTCCTAAGGATGCAGTTCAATTAAGTATTAAAGAATTGATTTCACTCAGTTGAGCTCATTGTCACTGTTTTCATTACTTCGAAATTCGTGGACACATTCTAGTCCTGTAATGAATACGGTTGACAGATCTTTATCAGGAAATTAAAGGAGAAAAGTCAAGATCAAGTGTCAGATATGCATGACTACTGCATTTTTTTACGTGAAATATTTTATTTCCCATTTTTTTGAGAAAAAAACGTTAGGAAATCTTAACATTTTATTTCCCCTTGCATTCATGATTATAAAAGAACAATGACGTCATACACATATGTTCCAAAACTCAGTTTAGTTGTTAAAGAACCTAATTTCAAAACTATCAATGACATTTCTTAAAATAAAATTCTAAAAAATTTGTAAATTTTAACAGATCTAACGAAAAAAAGTTACACTTGTTAAAATTTAAAATTGTCTATGAAATAAATTACGTTTCAATTCTGTTTTCATTTTTCCTCGTTGCCAATCTGTCGAATCTACTTCGGTGATCCTTTGGAAAGTCCTGCAGAGATTTTACTCCTGATTTTTAACCCCGGCCATAAGGCAATTATTATTTAAATGGTACATTCAAGCATCCAGCTGATGAATATTTTCAGCTGGATTCCTACAGAATAATTGAGGCGCTTTGATTACTTCAGAAATATTTTTAAACAATCAAGGAATCACTGCTAAAATTGATCCATTTGAAGTCGGAAATAATTTTATCTTAAAAATTAAAAAGTAATATTAAGGAGAAATTATCATTTTCACCGAAAAAACTAGGATAAATGAGATATTTTCATTTCCATTTGGTTTTCACGAACAACCGCAAGTACAAAATCTATCATTAAAGTTCCTAAAATGTTCCAAATGTTTTAGATGAGGATTTCACGAAATATCTTCTTTAAAACTTTAAAATTTACCTGATGTTCTTAACGATATTGCACTAGGATTTCGAAATTAGTAGAAGCAAAATTAAAATGCATTCGTAAGTAAATAGTAATAAACATTTTTGAATATTTTTAGTCAACATTTTCGTAACTATACAAATAAGAAACAGTCAAAAAACACTTTTTAGCTGTTTCCCAGAGAAAAAGAATATCTGAAAACTCGCATGGAGAAATTTGAATTGTGTTTTTGTTGTGTGTCTGGAATACTTTACTTCGGATGATTTTAAACCTTCTCAGATAATTATAAAAGCAATATTTCATGAAATGAGAGAAAGGGTATTTATGAGTATTATTATCGCAAATTGTAATTCTATTCCTGATTTACACAATTTCACTCCTATCTCTGACAAGGAATACATTTCAATTTAAGATTCCATAAAATATGAAATTCATAAAGGAACCTTTATGAGCCTGCATACAGATATTTGTTTGTAATTTATCGTGTAATGTATTTTTCATCACTGTTTAAGTAAAAACTATGAAACAGTTATCTAAATATTGAAATAACTCATACACACGTATTTTAGAATAATACACAGCACAAAGTTAAGGATCTAAATACGAAGCATGTACAATAAATTACAAAATGAAAATTGCATAATTTCGTAGCAATTAAAAAGCACATATCCTTATAACTACGAGTCTGATGAGTCCCATCTTGCTAAAATATATAGAAAAGTGTGAAGATGCAGTTTAATGTTTTAACACTAACTTCTAAAATCGTGAGGATATTTATAAAAATAATTACTTTAAATGCTAATGAAAAGGATGAGCTTTTTCAAAAACTATTTCCTATCTTTAAAACCTCATCCTTTTTAGATGAAATTGTTCACTGGAATTGCCTGAAATCCTTTACTTACCTTGTTGTAGGGAAGAACATAGCGCCAACATCAGTAAAGACCACATGGTGGAAGTTACTGAAGTCTGTTTAGGTCCCGAGTGACATGAAAAGTCACTATTTTAAAGGATTGCAGAGCGTATCCAGCTGCCCAAATGGCAGCCCTAATAGACAAACTAATTAGCTAATTATTCCCATTGAACACACACTTAGGCGCCCCTTGTTGTTTCAGGCTTCATTCTTTTTTCTTTTCTTGACGAACAGCCTGTGTTTGATGAGATGAAGACGCGGATTTCAGCCTTTCTCGCGGTTGAGCAATGTTGACTCATTTCCAACATTTCTCGAGCTATCACTTTGTGCGTTTCAAATTTCCCGAATACTTCCCAATCCTTACTTAAAATTTCCTTTTTTTTTATAATCATTGTTCTTAACAACCATGATTTTAATCCAAGATTATTTAAATGCCAACTACATTTACGCCATTCTGAGAATATAAAATCATTTAAGAAATTCAATATTAGTTAACGAGATGAAGCAAATGTGAATACATGTCTATTTCGACACACAAATATTTCCTTAGTGAATTACAAAACCTGAAGAAATTACTTATAAAATAGTATTTGGCATCCTATTATTTTCTTTTCTTTGAAATTTAGGGTATGACGTAAATAAGAGAAGCCCCAAAAAAATATAATAATTCCGAAGATTGTTTTGTGGATTCGTGGGGGGTTCTTTTCGGAGAATCTTTTGAAAGCGAAGTCAAAAAAGGAAATATATTAGAAACCCCCGGCCTGGGGACCAAGGATGAGACATTTTCTTAAAATATACGCTTTATTAAGGATTTCTAATCACTATCGGCCTAAGCTATGGCTGCACATCAGCTTAAATAGTAATCTGGAGTCTAAATATTATAATTAGGAATAAATTATCTTCAACAATATTGCTAGTAATTGAACGGTCCATCGAATTCATACTTCAACTCCACTACTATAGCATGTTTAACTAACCTCCCTCTTCACTTGACTTTAAATAATAACCTTCATTAGCATAAATCGCGGTTCCTTTACAGAAAGAGGTTTTTATAATATAAAATCATAAAAAGTATTTTCCCCTAGGGGGTGATTCTAAACCCATTAAGCCGCGGCACTTTTGTGAGCCGCCAATTTTTTTTTTTACTATTAACTATACTCTAAGAGAAAAATAAAATCCGGAATCCTTCGGCCGTTTTATAGAAATGAACTAAGGCTATTCTTGGTATATTTAACTCATTCTTTCGTGTACAGATGGAAGCGTATTACAGATAAGTAAAAAAACTCATTTTATTGTTAGTGTGCCGCTGAATTCTGAAATTTTTAAAAGTGTACCGCAACGAAAAAAAAAGAGAATCACTGCTGCAGTTCCCGAACTTTTTCACCTCATGGAACCCCTAGAGCTTTCGTGGAACCTCATTCACTTCGAAGAATAGATCTCAAAATAATATTTAAAGTAGATCAACATGTTATGGGCACTTTATGTAAAGGCAGTTAAAAAAAGTAGTGCATTTATTATTAAAAAAATTATAATCTAATTTTTTAATATAATTTTACTTATTAATAATATTAATTTGTGATCAAAGTGTCAATTATCCATGCATTATTTAACAACTGGGATACGTGCTTTCTTTTTTTGAGATTAAATGCAATCGCATTACTTTTAATTTGTTTTATACTTTGTTTTTGCAGCCACTCACGTTGAGAAATATATTTCCCTTAAACACATTGCTCTGAATGACATTAAAATATTTATAGCTGTATGAGAAAACCCGTGTATTTCGTATGAAATTTTAACCTAAAATTTAGATGCTGTGTTCTTGTTATAAATTTCGATTATAACATCAAATCTGTTGATAAGTTGTTTCTTCTACATTACAGGTGTTTTTACCACAAATACAAAAAGGTGAAAATTATTTAGTTTTGCAAGGCAGTTTGTTAACTAACGAACGTGGAATTCGAGACAGTAAACAGTATCTCAATCTAGTATAGAAAGTATATATATGTAAAGATAAAGCGCGTTTTAATATTCATTTATTATATTATAATAAAAGTTTAAAAAGTGTGGCAGAATAAAGTTATTATATAGAAATAGAACTTTCACAGTTTTAATAAGTAGGACGAGCTATAAATACTTCCAACTATATCAACTTGATAAAGTACGTGAATCCATTTTGAATACATATTTATTTCATCTCAATTTTTCATTGTGATTCGTGGAAACCCTGTGTATGCCTCATGGAACCCCAGGGTTCCGCGGAACACAGTTTGGGAACCGGTGCTCTAGAGGATGAGTCAGAATCGTAACTTAAACGCATGGAATTCTCGCTTTTACAAAATGATAATCAGATACAAGGTAAGAATTCGAAGTTGAATTTCACTGCTCTCCCCAAACTCTCGTAGCAACGCTTTTTATTGAAATCGAAACTCGTAGTCGCCATTGTCCAGTCGAGGGTTCAAAATCTAGCACCAGTGAAAATCCGCCGCCCGATGGACGTTAAACCTGTCGAGGCTCAAAGTTCTCCCGTTGGTGTGATGTAAGAGAACGGGGGCTCAAGTGACTAACTTAATGTCACATGACCGTGGCTCAGAATTCCGAGATCTGGCGTCAAATCCCCTCTAGTGGCTACAGAGTGGGATGCAAGTTGAAATCAAATCAAATTTATTTGAATTAAAATTTTTGCAAATGTTTTTCATATATTTTTTAAAAATAAGTTGTCAAAAGCAAAAATTTTAGAGACAAAAAATTCTATTATATAGCAATGAAATTTTTTGATTGCGTGATGTTCTATAGTTGATGCATTGTAAATAGATAAATTGTTCTTAACTTTCAGTTATAGTCAAAGTAAAAGAATTACATATATTTATTGAGTTATTTTTATAATTGCTTTATCCTTTTCCATTTGGTAGATGTTGTAAAAATGTTTTCTGTAATTCTTTGTGAGTTTTAAGAATTCTATTATATATATTAGATATTTAAATGCAAGTTTCAAAGGAAATATAATTTCATAAATAACTGTTCTCATACTCAAACTCAGTGGCGCAACAGCCCATGAGGACCAGGGCCTACTGTGCTCATCCCAGTGTACAGGACCATTGGGTGCTGAGGTGCATGAGCAGATGTCCCGATCAGTGGTCAGTCTGAAGCGAGACCCCCAGTGTTTAAGTCCCCAAACAAGCTTGGTACTCAGTTATCCACCCACTGCAAAAGGGATGAAAGGCTGAGTCTACCTTTCCCAGCCCGGGAATAGAACCCGGACCTGTAGTGTGGAAGCGTGAAACGCTACTACTCGACCACCGAACCCTTGTGACGGGCTCACGCATCTTTTCATTAACATGCTCTTTGGGTTCTTTTGGGGCCAGAATTAATGGCAACTCTTTTCCAATCAAAACCCAAGAAGTGAAACGTGAATAAAAGATGCAAATTAGAAAGCTTTTAAAAATCAGAAGTTAGAGTAAGCGTGAGGTGGCAATTTGGGAATGTTATGATAGAGAGTGATACAATTGTGAAGTGACAGCCAACAAAGGTTATCCCGAAGATAGAGCCATTAGGTCAAGGTGCATACCATTGCACTCGAGTGAATACGCAACGTCCTTAGGATCGGATTGGTGATCGGATTAAGGTAGGATTAATTATTTAATATTAGGACGAGATATTATTGGAATTAAGCTTAGGCGAATTAGTTATTGATAGTGGTTCAAGTTACGTTATTTCGTTATTATTTTTATAGTGTGTTTTGTCATCGTAGATTCTCTCACATATATTATCATTATCTAATCTGTTAGAAGCTTAAGTTTGAGAGTCTTAAAATAAAGACAAATTAAGATCATGGAAACTTCTAGATCTTTCGTTAATCCTACACCTCTGGCTTACGCTAATAATCAAGGAGAAGGGCACCCGAGGAGGGTTACTTCACATTAGCGCCCAACAAAATTTAATTTATATGACCCCGAGGTAAGAGGAGCGAACGGATTTAATGTTTTACCAGAAGTGTACTTTTCCGGGTCTGAGAATGTCAAAGAGTTTCTGGAAGGTATCTACAATCAAATAAGATTACTTGAAATACCCAGTGATTTATCATGTGCTTATTTGAAAGGTCATCTCCTGGGGAGGGCCCAAGATTGGTATCAGATATTCGGATCAGCGTTAGTGCAAAATACCGCCACAGATTTTGCGCAGCTAAAAGCAACGTTGCCAAAAGCATTCCCTGTGATCCGAATCAAGAAAGATTTAGAGATTAAGTTTTACGCGACAGAGCAGACCATCAGATTTTGTTTACGATTTATTAAAGTTAAATCAAAAATTAGAACTGGGGATGTCGCAGGCAGACTTGGTGGATCATATTTTTGTTATACTCGAACCACAAACCCAGTATTATGTGGAGGTTCGAAATCCACAAAATACGGTCTAACTTTTAGAGGTCTTAGCTAAGTTTGAGGAAAGATATTCTTGTGCACACAAAGCAATGCGTAGTTCGGGGAATAGTGATAACGTGGAAAGATGAGGTTGGAATGAGCGTAGGATGTGTAATGCGAATGATAGTCGGAGAAATTGGAGAAATTCGGAAGTTGTGCGTAGACCGAGTAACGGCAGAAATGATTATAGGGGTAATTACGAGAATGGCCATCAAGGAAATCAGTGGTTAGATAGCAGGAATAGATTTCAGAAGGATGATCGAAGATTTAACGATAGGGGATACCAATTTAGAAATGGAGGTCGAAAAGTGGACGATTTTAGTAGAGAGAACCTCAAAAATAGGGGTTCGAGTGAACATTTTAGTTGAGGCGATAGGAAGAAAAGGGGACGATTGAATGTTTTGAAAGTTAGAGATATTCAAAGTGATCAGACTCAGTCGGCAGATGATGTACCGATTAAACTTTCTGCGATATGTACGTCCCCAGTGGAACTCAAATATGTTCCTATTTTGTTAAATGAAACATTTACGAAAGCGTTATAGGACACTGAAGCGGAGAAGTCAATTATATCGGAGGAGTTGTACAGAAAAAAATTTTTTATAAGCAAGTAAAAAAATCGTGTGCTCAGGTGATCACGGCACAGGAAACTAAATGTTAAAATGTAGGAATTGTGGAATTGAATGTTCCAATTAGGGAGTTTGAAAAGAATTGGTTGTTTCATGTGTTGGTAGATTTAGAAACCCATATTCTCGGGGTGGGTTTCATAAGAGGATCAAAGATTATTTTGAACTTTGATCGAAAACTGTTAGAGATTCCCAATTCGCAAATAGATACGGTAGTTAAAACGTTTGAGGAAGGAAATGTAGAAATAGAGAGGTAGAGATCTTTCTAAGACAAAGTTGGAGGAAAAACAAAAACAGGAGTTGCAGGAATTGTTCAATAGATTTAAGGCATTATTTTCAGATAAACCAGGGCTTACTCATGTTTTATATCATGAAATTCATACGGGAGATAATCCACCTGTTGTTTCTAGAACACTATCGTTATGATAGGGTGAAACAAGTGATACTCGATTATCATGTAGATAAAGTGTTGTCGGAGGGAACCATAATTCCGATTTAATCCCCGTACGCGTCACCAGTTGTGTTATGTAGAAAAAATAATGGGTTACCACTAGATAATCCAGAAGCATACAGATTTGCGGTCGACTATCAGAAACATAATTCTATTACAAAATATCCCCGTATTTCCTTACCCTTAACAGATGATTTAATAATGAATATAACCCATACGACGAAAGAGAGAGAGATTATGTCGGCAATTGACCTCAGATTGGAGTACTTTCAACTGGCAGTAAACCCCAGTGATATAGTTAAGACCACGTTTGTAACAAAGAGTGGCACATAAGCATTTCGGCGTATGACATTTGGCTTATCAAGGGACGGCTCCCAATTTTCAGAAGGCAATCGATATCATTCTATAACCGGTAATAGGGAAGTTTGTGAATGTGTATATGGATGATATCATCATATCGTCTCCATCGTTCACTCACCATATTGAACATTTAAAGGATTTTTTTCGATTATTACGAGATGCAGGGTTAACTATAAATAAAGATAAATGTAAATTTGGTTGTGATGAATTGAAATATTTAGGTTTAATTATTAGTAAGGAGGAAATCAAAACGAATGAGACAAAAGTTCGAGCTATGCTTGAGATGAAGCCACCGCAAAATTCTAAAGAGGTGTCCAAATTTTTGGTATGTCCCAGTGGTACGCGAAATTTATTAAAAATTATGTTGATCTTTGAGAACCCCTTTATAATCTTAAAAGAAAACTTAAGAAATTGTGTTGGTCAATAGAGGCGCAGAAGGCATTCGACGCGGTCAAGGCGGCCATAACGAAAGCGCCTATTTTAAAATTGCCGGATTTCAAAAAGCCTTTCGAGTTATTTACGGATGCAAGTTCAATAGGTGTAGGGCGGTTCTAAATCAAGAACAGAGATCCAGCTGTATTTGCTTCTCGCACGCTTAGTAGTGTGGAGAGGAATTACACTGTAACGGAGAGGGAGTGTTTAGCAGTAGTTTGAGCTCTGCATAAATTCAGAACATATTTAGGTTCACTGCCGATTAAAGTTATTACGGATTACGCTGCATTGACGCGTTTAACACATGGTAAAAATTTGCCGAGTAAAATGATCAGATGGGTATAAATTAGCATAATTTAATATAGAATGGGAACATTGACCTGGAACTCAAAATGCGGTGGCGGAGGTTTTGTCGAGGAATCCGTTTGAAAGAATAATAGGAGAGAAAGTTAATTGTGCAATAATTAGAGAGATTTGGTACTTACGTCACGAGAACAGAAAGAGCAAAGGAAAGACCCGGAATTAAGTCATGTCTATAGATATTTAGAAAACCCAGAAGATATCTCAGTTTATGCGACAAAATATGAGAATTGATCCTGCGATTTCAGATTAATCGAGGGCTTGCTGTGTTATGCGAAATATGCAACGTCACTAGGGGAAATGCGGGTATACATTCCCAAGTCATTAAGGAATGAAATAATGAGAAAATTTCACGACAGAGCCCATAGCAGGTCATTTTGGACTCTTTAAGACTTATCATAAAATAAGGGATGTTTGTATTTCCCGTATATGAGAAAATTTATTGATCAGTATGTCTCTACATGCCACATGTTCCAAGTTAATAATTATAAAAACGTGTTACCAGCTGGTCGATTAATTCCGATTTTATCAAATTATCCAAATGAGATAGTTACGTCAGATAGTTAGGTCGTACCCTGCATCGAGAGTAGACGTAACCGATATATGTATTAGTAATTACCGATCGTTTCAGCAAGTGGGCTGAAATCATACCTCTTAAAAAGGCCTCGGCTCGTGTAATAGCGGATACTTTTTTTGATAATTTTATATCACGTTTGGGAGCTTCAGTAAAATTAATAAGTGATAATGGTCCCCAATAAATACCCAATATTTTTGAAAATTTAAGTGATAGATTGAGCAAAAGGCATGTGAAGACTGTTGTATATAGACCTCAGGCAAATAGAACCGAACGCGTGAATCGCGATCTTGTACAAATGATTGCAAATTATGTAAATGATCAACATGATGCATGGGACCAGTTCTTACGAGAGTTTGCTTGTGATATTCATACAACAGTAAATGAAACGACCAGAAAAACCCCAGCGGAATTATTTTTGGGTTCCAAGTTGATTACCCCATTTCAAAAATTAATCATGGTTTCGGACGGAACTGAGTTTGCAGTAGGAGATATTGAAGAATTGTTTGATGAAGCTAGACGAAACACAAAAGCTAAACATGAAAAATGGGAAAAATATTATAATCGACGCAGGCGTGATGTACAAATTAAGGTGGGTGACTGGGTCTTGTTAAAAAAACAACCTTTAAGTTCAGCAGCAAATACAATTTGCGCTAAGTTTAAACAAAAATTTGAAGGTCCGTATAGAGTGTTAGAAATAAGAAATAATAAGAATGTTATAATATGGAGGTCAGGAAAAAGGTTAACCGTCAATGTTGATCAAGTGAGAATATATCGTCATAGGAAATGTGACGAGATTGAGATAGGAACAGGTAGCTCGGATAGCATTAGTTCACGTCAGGAAACGAATAGTTTGGAAAACGTACAACGAAGATCAAATGAGTCGCAATATGGTAGGTAGGAAGAAGGGGTCAGATGTAAAGCGTGAGTTAGAGGAAAAATTGATAAATCTTAAGTCAAATCAACGTGAGAGACACACAGGTAGGGCCGATAAGCACGGACCACTTATCAGATTACTACGTAGCTCTTTTTCATATAATAAAACAAAGATTAAAAGAAAACGCCAGGAAAGATTAGAATATAAATGATCGCATGGATCTTGGTCAAGTGGACCACAAAGAAAGTTGCAGAAACGTATAGACCATAAAAATAGAAAATTATCGTCAAATAATACTACTAATATTTATATAAGTAGGAAGAGGAACCGAACGGAAGGAGCAGTAGTTCAAGATAGAGAGAGGTATAACCTCAGACCACGAAAGAAGCAAGATCAGGAGTCCCGACCAACCAGTAAAGTGAAGTCAGATCAAGCCAGGAACAGCCGAGGAGAAAACTACAGCCCCAAAATCAAAGAGCAGGCAAGATCAAGGAGCAGGAAGACCAACAAAAAAGAAAATCCTCAACAGAGCAGCCAAGAAATGAAAAGAGGAGAGATGACTAATGGTACCTTATCCTTGGAGGTTCTAGTAGGAGATGCCAAGCCATAAAAATCAGGTTGTATCGTTTCATTTTATATTCTTTCCAACAAGTGGTTAGAAGAATTATTGCAGAGAAGGAAGTCTCGGGAGGTATTTAAAAATTACAATAGAAGCAAAAGTTGACACTACAATGAGTGTATTTTTTTTTTAAAACTTTTGACTTATAAAATTTTTTTCTCAATTGATGGAGAAAACAATTGTATAATTATGTATTTGTTTACTTTGATGTATGACTTCGCTGAGATGCGACAATTCCTTTGGTTATTTGTTTTAATGATTTATTGAAAATGTTTGTAATTGTATAGTGTATATATATTATATATATATATATATATATATATATGTAGGATATTCCATTTGTAAGAGTTAGATCATATCACATTTACCGAGGTCGGCAATTCTAATAAAAACAGTATTCCACATAACGCCATCTAGCGTCCTTTTTATAAAACGCCGACAGAAGACTGGAGAGGTACTAACATTCGCCCCGAGAGAAGTCGTGAGTCCGCGCCCAACCACTAAAGTGAGCGACGCCAGGCGGAGAAAACTAATAGCCCCAAAAACAAAGAGCTATCATTCGTCAGGACCCAGGAAGTACAACAAAAAAAAATCCTAAAGAGCTCCAAAAATAAAGAGAATGACTTGTACCTTACCCTTTTCAAGGAGATGCCAAGCCATCTAATTTCCTATTCTTTTTGCCAAATATTCGATTTTTGCTAGAATGACTCCCGTTTTTAATTCAATAAACAAAAGTTGACAACTAGTTTTTTTTGAACTATTTGTCTATTTTTTTTCGAGGAGAAAACAACTCTAAAAAGTTACTTTGATGTATGACTCGCTAGATAAATTCCCGGTTATTTGCTTATGAAGAATCAATGTTTTTTGAAGTTATGTTATTACAAACATATATATATATATATATATATTGTTGTATTGTTTCATATTAATGTACATCTGGTTCAGGGAAACGCGGCGTAGATAGGCTACTAAGAATAACATTAACGGTGCTGCGCGACTGATGGGAAGTTTTTCGGAAGAACCAGATGAGGTGTCTATGTAAAAATTAGTTGTAATTTAAAAGTGATATATAATGTATAAAAATTTGAAATATACTGGTATTATGTGAATATAGATTTTGCCAAATAACTAAGGGTTCACTTCACGAAAATCGAAGAGAAAATCGATTTTTAATTTTGATTGAAAAATAAAATACCATTCTTTTTCTTTCTAATGCAATTTAAATTTTTGTTCTACCTGAATTAGAAGTATTTTTAATATTTTTTTAAAAAGTTGTTTACATTTGTCAAACCCTAAAACAGCCGATTGCCACGCCCCTTTCAAATCAAAACAAAAGACATGCTACTTTTCAGCCTTATCAAATAGTTTAAATTGATCAAAAAAATTTTTTTTTGATCAGCAATTTATTCAGGAAAGAAGTAAAGGGAATAGTTGTAGCTGTTTTTTTTACTTTGTGGGTTTTTTACATGTTTTTACGTGGTTAAATATAACGAATTTTTGCTATTGTGTAGAATCTTTTTTTTATCAAAGAGTTTTTTAAAATTTGCTTGTTTAATAGTAAAAACATTTAAAAAACGAAATTTTGGGAAAATAGGTAAAAAACCAAAAAACCTTTTGAGGAATTAAATGTTGCATAACAGTCAGACAATTGCAAAATTAATTCAATTATAAAAAGAAAAGTTAGGTAAGTTTAATAAAAGTGTATTTTCCTTTTTAAATTTCATTTGAATTTTTTTGTGAAATGACTGACATTGAAATGTTTTCTTTGTGTTTTTGAAATTTTTAATTAAAAATAAAATGTAAAAAAAAGGGTATTCACAAAATTTTTGGGATTCCCAAAACCGGGGTTTTGGGCCACAAAAGAATTGTTGTGGTTTTTGTGGTCTTTTTTACAATATTTAAATCCCAGGTTTAAAAAGCAGTAGTTCATAAAAAAGATACAAAATTATAAAAAAGTGAACACTAGGTTTTTATATGTTATAAATATATTGAAAAGAAGCAAGTTTGAAAAATATTTTTTTAAATTTTTAATTTTGGCACCTAAAAAAGGGGTTTTTTACGAGTCCAGACATACATTAAATAACGCAACATAAAAAAGTAGCCAAAGGGTTAAAGGAATTAGCTGCAGTTGAAACAATATCATTTAATTTTGGTTTCCAAAAATGTACCGGTTCCTTATGGGAAATTTGGGAAAAAAGGGGGTATATTTCCCAAAAATGGTATTGTTACGGCAGTTGGGGGGGACACTGTAAAAATTTTTGGGATGCTGAAATATTACCAGGAAATGCTCATGAAATTTTAGCGGCAATGTACATAGCGATGAAAGTTTGGAAAATTTAAACTTTGGGGAATAATAGGGGAAGGGGAGTTGAAGGTACCTTTGAATCTTCCATCGATAAAAAGGCATAGCACAATTTACGATGTACAAAATACTTGAACTATATGGGAACCCTAAAAGTATGCAAAGCATTTTTTAAATCTAAATTTTAAAGGGGATGTCAACATTAAAAAATTAGGTCAATGTTGAAAAAGTGCTGATGGGGACCCAAATTTTGGGACATTAAAATTAAAAAGGAAAAAGAGCTTGAAAAAAAAAAAATGGCGTAATAGTTTTTGACAGATGCAGAAATAGATAAATTGAAAAAGATCCCGGTTTCGGCTATTCAAAACAACTCAGTAAACTTATCAGTCAAAAGGAAAAGTTTTATTTGGGCAAAATTTTTTAAAAATTTCCCCAGATTTGAATCTACGCCCGGTTTATGCCCCAGGGGAAGTGACTCGTGGTTTTAGATATAAATAGGGTCCATGCTGAAAGGTTAAAATAAAACATAAAATTTTAACTTTCCTATTTTTAATTGGGTTTTATTAAAAAAAATATTTAGAGTGTCAAATTTAAACTTGAACTTTTATCTAGATGTTTTTTGATAAAAAATCAAAATTTTAGTGAAAGGGAAATAGGGATTTTCTATAATTCCAAAACTGTATTTTTTTGAACTTTAAAAAATGGAGTACATAAAGCTATGTCCTTATAAAATCAATGCCCTTTTTTTACTAAATTTAAAAAAAGTATTTTTAAAATTCAATCCCTGGATTTTTTCAATGTCGAGCGTTGGAAGATGTAGATCAGGGTATTAAGAAAACAGAATAAGGAGGTTTTTCAATGAACCAAAAAAAGCTAAATTAAAAAAAACAATTAAAATGTAGACAAGAAGGGTATCTTTCAGATGAAAGAGCAATCCAAAATTTAGTTTTGGTATGTATTAGTTAAAAGTGTTTTTTCTTTTAAATTTTATTATTTCTCAAAAAGGGAAATTTCAACACAAAAGGGAAAATTTTTGGGAAAAAAAATACTTATTTTGTAGCCTTGAAACTTTGGGACATTTTTAAACCCATACAAATAAATATTTTAATGGGGATTTTGTCGCAAAAATTTATTCAAAAAAAAATTTATGGGTTTAAAATGTACAAGAATTTTCAACGTTTTAAAAATTTTGAAGGGTTTTCCCAATATGAATTTTTTTAAAAAACTAATCAAAATTTTGAAAATGTTCCCCCTTAAAAAAATAAAAACAATACAATGAATGCAAACCAAAAAAAATTTATGACTGTACAACCTGCCAATTTTTTAAAAATGTTCCTTCAAATTTTCATTTTTTTAAAATTACGGAGATAGGCAAAAGGTTGGAAAGGGGAGTTTTTTTTTCCGGTGAAGACCATGAATTCCAAGTTGAAAGTCAAAAATCAAAATCAGGACTAGGGTCCTCAATCTCTGTAATTTCAGATGGATGGAAAAAACAGTGTAAAAGAAGATTGTACAAATTTTAAATGATTTAAATTAAAAAAGGGATGGGGGGCCCCCTGTTTTTCCATCTAAGCCAAAAAATGGTTTTTTTCCCCGGCCGTTGTCCCCCATGGATGCCCTTCTGTTGTATTAGTGAGAATCTAAAGATTAAAAATGCAAACTGGGGAAAGTTGGCTAATTTAAATTTAGTAAAAAATTTATTGTGGCTTGCCCAAAAGTTCAAATTAAAAAAATAAAAAATTAAATTTTTAAAATGAATAATGAAAAAAAAGTTTAAGTTGAATATTGAAAATTACTTTAAAATAAAGGGTTCAAGGTTAAAATTTAAATAAAAACTTGAAAGTGAGGAGATTAAGGGAAAAAAATATTTTTGGCACGTAATTTTAAGGGGCCCTTAAGACCCTCGAATAAATTACGGGTTTTGGGGGGGTTTGACGGGCTCACATTTCTTTTTTAAATAACTTCTGGGTTCTTTTTATGGCCAAGATTACGGAAAAACCCTTTTTCCAAACCCAAAAACCCCAAAAAGCGAAATGCAAAAAAATAAATAGCTTTTAAAAAAAACAAAGTTTCAGTAAGGAATGTCAATTTGGGGGAAAATTTATGTTTTAAGAGATACTAGGGAATTCCGCCACCCGAAAAAATAACTTTTTGGGAAAGGGAAACCCTTTACAAGGTGCATACCAAGACGCGCGCTCAGACGTCTCCATATTTAAAAACTAACCTTTTGTTTTTTAAGGTAGGGGCTGATTATTTGATATTAGGACTTTTAATAAATTAAAAAAAGGGGAATAGGAGGATTGAATAATTATTTAGAGAAAGTTGTCGTCCCGGATTGGTGATTTAACTATCTTTTGTGTGTTTTTTCCCCATTCTAGATTTCACTAGTTAAATTTTTTTAAAAATTGTTAGACATTTAAGTTTTATTTTTAATAAAGTCATATTAAGAATTTAAAATTCTGTTACTTTAGAAAACCCCACATTTTAGCTCCCCTGACAATCAAAGATGGTCACCGGGGGGGGGGCTATACCAAACTGAATTCAAAACCGAACCTATAATGCCTGTTGATAAATATTCCGGGGAATTAAAATATGTAAATAGTAAAAGCCAACTTTTTTTCCATCACTATTTGTGTTTTCCTACAAAACCCCGTTATCTTTTACGTATTTTTAAATTAAAATTAAGGAATTTTGGGGAAACCCAATTTATAAAGTTCAAATTCATGAAATTTTTTAGAAGAAAAAAAATTTTTTTATTATACTTTACCTTTGCTATATTATTTGTTATGGGTGGAAAAGCCTTTTCCTGAAAGGGATGTTGTTTCCCAAAAGATTGAATTTTAACATTTTGTATAGAAAAACAAACATGGATCCACACGTCTTATTTAATTTGTCGTGAAAATTTCATTTTCAAAAACTATAATTTTGCTCGCCACTATATCAATGAACATAAATCTTTTTTTGACCTTTCTTTTAAAATCTATTTTGACAGATAAATTGGTTTTCTTAAAAAATTTAAGACAAAAAAATATTTTTTGATGATAATGTCACAAAATGGAAATTCGCCCCTATAAAATTTGTTACATTATAAATTGAAAACATGAAATTGTTAAAATACAAGAATTGGTACGGGTATTGTTAAAAGTTTTAAATATTTTTGATATACTATTTGATAACATCAGCTACTTGTTTGGATATTTTTTTAGTAAAATCAAAAAATTTGAAATCAAAACGTTTGAAATAATTTTTATTTCAGTCTGGAATTCATTTCCACTGCACTTGATACCTGAAATAAAAATAAGAGTTTGCCAAAAGAAAAAAATCAAAAGACGTGACACCTTTGTTTTTGTGGCAGAGACACTTTAAAAGTCAACATAAAGTTAGTATCCATCATGGAGAAAGCAAAAATTTTTCCGATACAGCCTAAAGGTTAAAAGAGCCTTTTAGATGCTAATAGCAAAGCTATGACGAATCATGAATATCCAATTGAATAGGAGGGGGGGGAAAATATCTTTAAAAGTAGCCAGTACAGTAATTACGTTAGGCCTTGCAAGAAGGGGAGTTGTTCCATTACGCAATCAACACGTAGTATAAAGAAACACAAAATGTATAAGAAATAACCATGCACAAAAATAAAACAGATACATGAGTTTAATGAGTATTAAAATATAAAATGGCCTTGCAGAAAACAGATTGTGTTATTATTTAAAATCACAGCTACGTTTAAACACAAAATATACTGATTTGATACCCGAACACACATATACAAAACATTGAGCAAACTTTGGTATCACCCACCACATTAGCGGGGTGCATAGTGACAAAGACTTAGAATATTTTCATTTGTGGCACTCACTTAGCATTATTGAATTAAACAAAGTTCCATCACTTTTGTTTGAAATTCTGGAAAAAGATAAAATATGCTTATTTAAGAAAACGCGTTTCACTTCAGTCGACTTCGCTAATCAATTGTAAACAAAAGTGTGTTACCAATCCAACAAAACTAAAATTCAGTTGTTGAATAAAAAATGGGAAAATCGCTTAAAAATTTAATTTAAAAAAATCTAAAGCGAATTTCGGGAAAAAAAACTCTTCGTAGTGCACATGATTAGGAGATAGAGTAATTATGTGCCTAATTTTATACTTCTGGGTTGCTTAGTTTGGATGGTACAGGTAAAACACATGCACAAACCTTTTCCTTTATTAGTGTAGATTAGCTGCAGGGCCCGGCGTTGCACGGGCTTTCTCTATTTTTATAAAATTTCCTTATTTTTGACTTATTTTCATTGTTTGACAGGTTTCTTTCCATACCTGCGGCGTTGCATGAACATTTTTGAATGTATAACATATTGTCATGGAAATTCCCTTCCCCTCTCGCTGTCAGCCCTTTCTGGTGTGCTAGTATGATTTTTATATTAATGTTATTACAAATCCCTTTTTCGAAATTTCTTCCACGTATTTCCATTGTCAGACACGTTTCTTTTATCTCTATAGCCCGGCGTTACAGATTTTTTTTGAGTGTATTGAACTATTTTCCCTCTCCTGCAGATATAAGATTCAAATTTCGATCAATGACTTATAAAAAAAACAATAATGCTTTAGTTAAAAAATTACAAATTTAAAGCTAATAAAAAGAAAACAATTCTGATGCTAACAGTAAAAAAAAACCCACTTTCATTATTTTTTAATAATAGATTGTTTCTAAGATAATAAAATGGATTTCAGATTTTCATTAGTCAATTATTACATACAGTTAACTTAAAAATGTCTCAAAAATGTATTTATATCCAAAATAGCTGAAATGTCCGTTCTTCGTACGGGTTAAGTTTTAAAAACATAAAAAAAATCACCTATTATAGCAATTATATTTTTTAGGGAGGGTAAGACCCTGTATGAAGTAGTTTTACCAAAAAATTAAAATATTTTTTCAAATTAATGTTCACATAATAAATTTGCAATTTGGCCAAAGTAAATAATAATTTAACAAAGACAAATATTTCAATGCAGGAGAGAAAATTAGCATGCTAAAGAGTAAATAGATGCGAATGAATACAAATATAAATAAAAATTATAACAGAAAAGTGATAGAAGTACTAAGTTTCTGCTATGAGAACAATGGGTGAAATAACCTGCAATAGATAAACCGAAAGAAAAAATTAATGATGATAAACTAATTTACTAAATGCTATCATAAGTAAGAAATATTAGGGAGCCATCAACTGGAAAAATTAAATTAGTATTACATGAGGTATGGGTGCATAATTCAATACTAAAAAAAATTAATTAGCATGAACTAAAATCAAAATCTATCTAAAACGGATAAAACAGGTCCCCGTTGAAACAGTACAGAGCTAACAACAGTACTGAAAGAAACAAATAATAAACCATGTTGCTCAAAAATTAATTATTGAAACAATACTTTTTTGCAATATTTCTATTAAAAATTATAATTTGATTGTAAAGATCAAACAAACGAGTACATACAATGATAAATAGCTATTGTTTTACTGAACATAATATAATTTGGTAACTTTTTTTCATTTACATACCATTTCCAAAAAAATATTTTTGAATAAAAAAACATTTTACACACATATGAAATAATAAAAAAAACATATTAATCATACATTTTTTTTTAAAAAATATAATAAAAAAACTGATGATTTTTTAATTTTTTTTTTTAAAAAAGGTAGTTTAAAATGTTAAAAAATAAAATGGGGCACTTTTACCCAATTTCATTTGTCATTTTTTTATGTTTTTTTTTTATAAACCCCATATGAGTGTTAGCATTTTTTGATTCCGAAAAATATACACGATTTCTTAAAACTGGAACAGCCCCTGCAACGCAAATTTTGAAAGAGTATATTTTGCTCAAGCTTTTACACTTATAAAAGTAGAAAAAATCTGTGAAATGCTGGACCATACAGCTAGTTATAATATTAATTTAAATTAAAAGGTTATTTTAAAACAAAAAAAAGTAAGCCCTAATTTTGATAAAATTGCCAAAAACATTTTTTGAAAACAAAAAAAAATACGCATAACAGAAAATCTTCAATACTTAAAATTGAAAAATAAATAAATATAAAAAAGTAACTTTACACATAGTAGAAATTTTCCAATAAAGGAAAAGGGTACTTACGTATTGGTATCACCTCAGCAAAATTTGCACCACAATATCTAAACAGATTTTTATGTGTTTTATATGAGAAAAAAAACAGTCGGGGATAAAAAGAACCCATTTTTAGCTGTAGTTACAGCGTTTCTAAAAAGGTTATTTTGGGGGAAGGCGCCCTTCTAGGACTACGAGGGGGAGCGCGAGCATATTGAAATGTCGAAAATAGTAGATTATTTTAAAAATTATTAATTTTCTCAAAGTAAACATTAAAAAAATACATTCTGACACAATAAAAAATAAAACACGCATTTACACTGATATAATACATTTTATAAATGAAATCAGTACTGCAAAAGTTTTTTTTGGGGTTTAAATTTTAAAAATACAAATGTTAAGAAAAACTTTAAAAAATTACCAATAACCCCATGTGGTTTGTCATATATAAAATTATATTCAAAAGTTAACCCTTAGCTTGATAATTTGTAACACTTATCTTGATAATTAATCCCTTAACTGTCGAAAAAAGCGATTCGCCCCCAATGTCACCGGGAAAAGGGAAAAAATAAAAATCCTCTGAAATAAGTAAATCCTTCCCAAAAACTGTCAATGTCCTTTTTTGCATTCAAAAAACCTTTGGGGAAAAATTTCCGGGTAGCAGTGTTCAGGGAAAAATTTTTACTTCGGAAAAAACGTATATATGTCCGGATACTTAATGCTTTGGGGAAGTGTGACGCTTATATACCCTGGGGGGCCCTGAAAAAGGGGGTGATGCAGCAAAGATTTAAAGAGAGAGTGCCCTCAGGCCTTTTGATGCTAATACAAAGTATAAAAATTGAACATCAAATGAAATCCGATGGTATGAAAACATCTTTAAAAGTAGCCAGTACAGTAATTAAGTTAGTCCTTGCAAGAAGAGTAGTGACTCCACTACGCAATCAACACATGGTATTATAAACCACAATCATAAATAAGAAATAATCATGAACAAAAATAAAAGGTACATAAATTTAATGAGCATTAAAATAAACGACGATTCACTTCGGTTAGCACCTAAAACCTGTTACAAAACTAAAAAAAAAAATTTCAAAAAAAACAGTTTAAACTTTAAATTTTTTAAAAACATACGGGGTGACATATAAAGGTTGGGGGAAAAATCATTTAAAAAAGAGTTAAATTTTTAAAAAAAATTTTTGGGAATTTTTTGAAAAGAAACTCTTCGTAGTGCACATTATGACCTATAATTTATGTCCAAGTTTTATACTTCGGGGTTTTAGTTTGGCCGGAAAGGTGAAACACACACACATACTCTTTTTAATAAGTATAATGAACCACACCGAGCATTTTTAAATTTTGGGAAAGTAGAGTGTTTAAAAATTTTTAATATGTCAGTAGCTTTTTTCAAATTTAATCGAATATTTTTTAAAAAAACAAAAAAGTTTTACGAAGGATAAATTTTTTAAAACATAAATTTTTTCTTGATTTTAAAAATTTATTTTTTATTCATTATATTTAAGATAACATACACAAAAGACTTTTAAATGTATTGCAAAATAATTTATTTTAAAATTTTTTTAAAATAATCTAACAGATAATAGATTTAAATTTTTCCAAATATTAAGTAAATGTTTTTTTATTAACGGATGCAATAAATGAACTTATAAAATTAAAGATTTTATTTGAATGAAACAAAATTTTAAATTTTTTTCTTTTGGGCTCAAAATCTGTTTTTGACGCCAAGCCCTTCGCCTAGAATAAACTTACGTTTGCATGAATTTTTTTTTTTTTTGAGGGTTTAATTTTTAATTTAAAAATTTTTTTAAACTTACTCTTGATAACAAACAGTAATTTCTTTTTTTTTCACAAAAAGGGAATTCTTGAAAAGCTTTTTTTATTTCAGCAATAATCTGTTATAACATTTTTTTTTTCATTATAAGTATTTTGATTTATGTATTTCAAATATTTGTAACTTATAAGTTTATGGTTTATTAGCTTTTTTATTTTAAGACTGTATTCTGGTAGGAAGAGGCATCGGTCTTCAACCTAAGAATATTTTAAATTTTTTCAATAGCTTAATTAAATTATTTTTAAAAAACTTTTTTGTTTTGCTTATATTTTATTTGATTATTCCCAAAACCCTTTTTTTTTTAGATTTAACTGTGGTTTTTTTTTTTTTTTTTGGTTTTTTTTTTTTTTAGCTAAAAATTTGTGATTTAAGTTTAAGGCTGTGTCACGTTTATTATTCTTTTTTTTCCTTTTGACCTTAATATGTACACATTTGACTCTAATTTTGTCTCATTTCTTTTCCAGTTAAGGATTTCTGATAACTTCAATATTACTTTCAAAAACTTTATATTCTTTCTTTTAAAAATGAGACCTAATTATATCTAAACCTGAAACAATAGAGAGGAATCAAATGTAAATATATAAATGTCAACATGAAAAAAGAATAAACGTTACGCTTCCTTAAACCAAAATAGAAATTACAAAATGAACACAATTGTGACCACACAAAAAAATAAAAAAAAATTTAAGCGGAAAAAGAAATGACAAAGTTAAATCCAAGCCATAAATGGTTCGAAATAATCCAATAAAATATAAGCAAAGCAAAAATGTATATCAAACTAACATACTTCAGTGATTGAAAAAATAAAAAGTAGGCTTAGCGTGAACAGCGATGCATCTTTCTACTGGAATACAATTTTAAAATAAAATCTATTACAAATACTCAAAATAAATAAACAAAAAAATTTAACTTAAAAAGAAAATGATGTAGCAGATTATAATGCTGAAAAAAAAAATGTTAAACTAAACGCTGGTCCTTCTAATTTTTGAGCACAAAAAAATTTTAAAAAAAAACTGGTTCCAAACCCCGTTTTGAAAAAAAAATGGGAAAAAAATTTTAAATTTTAAAATCTAAAAAATTTCGAAAAAAAATTTTTGTAGTACATCATTAGGGCCTAATAATTATGCACCAAGTTTTTATTGGGTTGCAGCGGGGGGTACAGGTGAAAAACATACAGAAATCTCTTCCTTTATTAGTATAGATGATAACAATTTAAAAAAGTATTCTAAAATAAAATTAAAACATTTAAATAAAATGTTCCTTTTTTTTAATAATTGTGATGTTTTTAAATACTTGGGGTTATACAAACTTCATAGAGAACTTAACGCCAACGGCCATATTTTCAAAAACTACCTTTATCCAACAGATGGCATTGTTTGCAACTCGGATGACGTGAAAGTGTGTAAAAAGATAACCCGTCGTTACTATGCCGGGTTGTGGTTAAAAAAGATTGACAAATATAGTGGGTTTGGCATGGGAGTTCGTAAAATAAACAAACTATTCAACTTTTAGAATTGCCGAGGAAATGGGTGCGCAGTCTTATTTATTTATTTTTTTTTTAATCCTTGCAAACATTTTGGGATATCCACAAGTGAATGAACAAGTACGCGTTTACTTTTTCTTGGGTATCATAAACATTGCTCATAGGGTTAAGAATAAAGATGGAATATTTGTCTTAGCGTATTTAATTCAATTTTTTTTGTTTGATAGGTATGTAATAAATTTCTTTCTGCTCATATCTTAGATGCAAACTGTATTTGAAATTTCTATGTAAGAATACTCATCAGGAAATAATCATTTTCAATTTGAGTCTTTCATAAGAAAATGTTACTTTTCTAAAAAAATAACCTAGAGCAATTTTTTCACAAATAGTTTGTATAATTCTGTTTTCAAACACATCTATTTCTTGTTTTACAAATTAATGTTATTATTTCCGATACGCATGAAAATGTGACAAAAATTTCACTAAATTACAGTCATCGCTAATCCTGAAAAAAAAAGGTCGTTATTTGGAAAATTTCATGAAATGATTTATCTTTCAATATAGTTTAAAAACCACTTAAAACAAATTTTGAATTCACATAACTATAAATTATTATAAAATTAATTGTTCACACACCTTTTTTGTAAGTTAATATCTATTTATTTTACATATCTTACCTATCAAAAAGAATTCGGCTAGGAAAGCAGGGGGAAAACAACTTTGTCAAGAAATAACTCAGTGTATATATATTTCCAACTTTAAAAAATTACTTTTGTATTATGATTAACGAAAATTTTAGTAGCATTTTCCAATTTTAAGCCTACAAATAATTTTAAACATGCATATTTTATGACCAGTAATTTTGTGAATGCGTGTCCTTCAATTTAACTACTGGTTAAGTCTATTAATTTTGTTTTGAGTTTTTTCTTTTAAATGTTTTCTCTCATTCCTCGCATCTTTGTAGTGCACGAAATACCTCATCAGGTGTAATTTTTTTTCACACAATTCAACTCTAATGGTTTCAAATGATTTTACTTGCTCATTACATCACATGTAGGTCCAGAAATATTTCAAAAACAGAGAGAAAAAAAATCGAATCCCAAGAGAAAAGTTCGAAAAATGGAAAAAAGCACTTAGCTATTTTGTGTGAAAGATTATTTGACGAAGAAAATCAAAAATGTTCTTGGTTCTAGGAAAAAAATTCTAAATAAAAAATTCGCAAGATAGAGGTTCGCAAAATGGAGGGCCGACTATATTATATTCATCGAATTAATTTCCAAATTAAGCTTCCTTTTTATTACACTTTTTTAAATTGGTATGAAATTGAAAACCTGTTTCCTTGTTGAATTTTAATAAATGTTCTTATAGATAATTCGAGAAAAAGCATGAATATTGTTAAATTTGGAAACCTGGAAGAAATATGAACATTTTTAAAATATAAACTTAAATTTTTTAGAAAACTAGCTAGAGTTCTCAGATCTAAATTTATATAAAACTTTTATAGAACATATATATATATCTATATATATATATATATAAATATAGTATCTTCAAAAAATTTCAAAATTATCTTGAACAGAAAAAAAATTTTATTGAATAGAAAACCCTTTCATATCTTCCAAAATGAAAGTCTGAGAAAAACACATATAAAATTTGTAAAGGCATGAAAAAGAAACTGATAATATCTGTAAATCTCTAATTTTTAATGCGTTTTTTTCCAACTGAAGAAGGTTGTAAAATAGATTGTAATTTTCTGAGACAAAAATCGTTTTAACCTTTAATTATATCATATAGGAGCTAATCTCTGACTGCAATGTAATGGTATTAATAATAAATCATTATTATTGTTGTTTCTAAAATCAATAACTGTATGAATCAAAACTTGAATTTTACCTTACATATGCAGCATAGAATAAGTCTAATTGTCATACATCACTTTGACACTATTGGTACAGCAATTCATGGTTAGCTGTTCTGTGATAAAGGTTTAATTTTTTTGATAAGTATGTAATTATCTTTTTATGGATCATGTCTAAGAAAAAGGATTTAAATTAATTATTTATAAAGTTTCATTTTTAAAATTGGTATTTTAAATAAAATAACGTAGTATATACATACATATATATTACATACGTTCAATAAAAGTATATTAATCACTTGATTTAATGAAATTATATACTGATGCATAAAATAACACTTTGTTATAAGCAGATTTCAGCCCTTATTAGTATATACAGAAATAATAACATTAATTTATAAAATAAGAAATGGAAATGGGGTTCAAAAAGATTATAACAATTTATGAAAAAGTGCTCTAATGACCATTTTCACAGAAAAAAATTACGTTTTCTTTTAAAAGACTCGTATCGAAACTTATTATGTTCTTGATGAGTGTTTTTTATAAGGCAATTCTCTCAGAAATTCAAATTTAAGTGCAATTTGTGTTTCTACCATCTACATTTTCTTAAACAGGATACCACATAATGTAGCCTATTTTCTGGGTTACTACATTAAATAAAGTTGTTATTTGGTTATGAAACACACACACACATGCGTAAAAATTAAACAATATATTTGAAATGAATTAGGAAAGGAGCTTATAATTTTCTTTGAGACCAAAATCGTTTTAACCTACAATTATATTATATAGAAGCTAATCTCTCATTATTATCGAATGACATTAACATCAAATTATTATTATTGTTACTAAAATCAATAACAGTATGCGACTTAAAACTTGAATTTTCATTTACATGTACAACATAGAATATGTCCGGTGTATTGTTATGCGACACTTTTATCAACGATGTAATTCAGAATTCGAGGAGTACGTAATTATTCGAATCTCGGCGTACACATAAATAATGAATAGTGAGTGAGTGAGTGAGTGAATATTAACGTCGCACTGAACAGCTACACGAGGGCTTTTGTTCCAAATGTTGAAAAATTGTTATTGAAGCGCCAGATTTATTCCTCTCTTTAAAAGCATTTGTTTGTTACTGATTTATTATATTTATTATATTGAATTTTAATTCAATTAACGTGTTTTTTCTTAAGTTTCAAACACCATACCACTTCAGTTAGAAATTTAAATAGTTTAAAGTAAGTAGATCTATACCACCTGTCATTAAATTGGTAAATCTGTAAAAATTCAATATTAGGTAAAACGGGTAAAAGTAATGCTAGTTCTTTTTTTCTTTTTTAGGATGCTGGGGGTTAAAACAGCAGTAAATTTTGACCATGGGAGAGTTCTTATTTCTGGACAAAGATCAGTGGTGAAATGTTTTCGACTCTCGGAAAGTTTAAAACTGTAAGATGTTTTGGGGAATCCCATTCCACACTTAGAAGAATATATCTTAAAATAATATTTAAAGTATATAGATAAACATATTTTTGATATTATATGTAAAGACAATTTTAAAAAAGTATTTTATTTTTTATTAAAAAATTTCATGATGTAAATTTAATGTTATTTACTCATTGATAATATTAATTTTTGATTCAATTGTCCCCAACACCATATACAGTGAGCCACAAAAGTGTTCGTACATTTGCAATTTCCAATAAAATTTAAAGGTTTCGACTAATAAAAATTAATATATTGGAATCGCAATTTTTTTATGTTATCTACAACTTGTTCTTAATGGATTGATATAATCAATTTTTTTAAAAAAGTATAACCATTTTTTAAAAAAATTAATAATCAAAAATCTACCAAAAACTTATGCCACAAAAGTCTTCGTACACTTAACAAAAATCTCAACATAGCTTTAAATATTGTATTTCTTTTTTTTTTTAATTTACTATTTAGTAGGATATCTCTTTAGTGTCCACAACAACTTTTATGATGAAGAGAAAGAAACTGTTTAATTTTTCCTGAATAAAGGATTTTTAAAGGAAGAATAGGAGGATTTAAAGCACACAATGGAAAATTAAATTTCACGTTTTAATCTGCTATATTAAATGAACAAACAGTATGATAAATTTTACTTTTATACGACAGAACAGGGATTGGAAACCTATTTCACGCTTGCCACAATTCTCAGTGGCACTCTGCACTACTTAACAAATGTGTCGATGAAAGTTGATAAATTTGTAATGGACCTTATTTGACAAAGATCTCCAAAATTATGGACAACTACGAAATTTCGAAAAAATCGGAACGATAACTCCAAAGATAAATGTATAGCTATTTTGTAAATTATTGAATGTCATTGCTGAAGAGATTTAATTGTTTAAACAGAGAAAATTGCATGCACTCTGCTCTCCACTTTTGTGGGTTCTACTTATCTAACAAGTAAAAAAAGTAAAGTAAGTAAAAAGCTTTCCTCATAAGAAAAATATTTCGAACCCACATAGAAAATCAACAAAGAATTGTCTCAATTTTCTTCTTAGACAAATTTTTCTGTGTGAAATATAATTAAATATTTTTCAAACACAAATACGCAAATAATGATTTCATTATGTTACTTTTAATTATGAACAGCAGTATCAATAGTATCACGTGTATTTCAAAAATATTCAGACAAATTTTAAATGAAGAAAGTACAAACAAAAGAATAAATATTACAAATTTTTTTCCCGTCGTTTTCTCAGTACAAATTCTGAAATATATCAACGTTGTTAAAAGCGTTGTATAATAATAGGCATGATATATTTTATGCTGCATATACATATAGATTAAAAAACAAGTTTTGAATCTCATATAATTACTGATTTTTTAGTATAACAATAACATAAATTTTATATTTATACCATTAGATAACCGTCAGAATATTTAATGTTTATGTATATTTGGTACCAAAATAACAGTTTCATTATTATGCATAATACATGACTCGACTGGACTACAATTCTCGACTATTACACCTCCTCTGCTGGTTACAGAATTTCGACTTAAACTTACACTTTTAAAAAATTTTTTATTTGTGCTGGATATTCACAGTTTTTTTTTCGAATCTAAGCCACCTTCGATTCTAAGCTGCACACCAAATTCTCAACAAGTTTTTGTGGAAAATGAAAAATATAGTGTAAAAGGGTTTATCTATAAGAAGTGAGTGCTGAGATTCGAGTAAATACGGTAATTTCTCCGCTTTAATTAAGCATTCACTAATAAAATCTTCTTTAGTAAATGATTTCGATCTGTGTTTGCGATTAAAATTGATATTATATAACTAGTTTTTTCTGCAGTTGTATTGTCTTCAACAAATTTAGGTGTCTGTGGTAGCCTGGCGGTCAAGGTAACGAACTTGAGCCATGATTTTGAGCCTTGCACCACAAAGCCGATGCACATTAAATATGTCGAAGCTCAAACGTCTTCCAAATAGTGTCGTTTGGAAGTTAGGAGAGGGGGTGCCAGCTCAGGTGTCGACCACGTCACTTGACCATGATCCGTCGCTAAACGCCCTCGAGTAGCTGAACAGTGCGACGTTAATATTCACTCTCACTCCCTCACTCAACAAATTTAGTGAATATATTTTTTTCATTTTTTAAGAGTTGATTTCACAATTCCGACAACTCGTCTTCACAAAGTTTTGCAACACATTAGTCATAGTTTGTTTTTGGTTTTGTTTCATAATGCCTTTGAAATCATATTCCTTAGCAAATTAATTACAGTTTTTATACATGTCAGGCACAATATGTTATTCTTGCTTTGGGAATAAAAATACAATATTGCAATTCTCATTTTTCTTGAAAATTATGATGTTTATCCTCAGTTCATCTTTTCTTTCTCTGTTCTTGAAGTTTATTATGTTTTTATTAAATTACTTTTTAGTTTAATATGAATAAAAACCAAAACCTACTTTCATTCACAAACTATTGAGTAAAGACTACACTTTGTCCTGGTCATCTTATGGTTTTTAAATTTTAAAAAATAAAACTTCAATGGCTTCTTTGACATCACGCTTTTCGTCTCACATTGTTTGGCGATTCAAAGAGTAGAGGGTGGGAGATGCTACCTCAGGTGTCAACCTCGTCACTTGACCATAGCACATAATTACGAGGTCGGTCGCCCAAAGCCCTCGATTAACGAAAAAGTGCGACAGGTTTTCAGCTAGTAATTTCTTTAAATCATTAAAAATAAGCACTAAGAGACTACTTTAAAATAGCAATTAGACGTATGTATAACACTCTGAATTAGAGATATAAAATTGGATTAAAGACGGATGCAACATTATCTTTAAAAACATAGCGAATTTAGAACTGCTCGGGTTAGAATCACTTTTATGTCTTGTAACCTCCTTTGCGTATTGCTGGGAAGCGAATCACAATTTCGCGGCATAGCATAATTAAAAGAACATCACAATCATTTTTGAATTAAACAAATCAAGAAAAAATTTTTTACTTTATGAGAATTCCTTTTCAGTAAAACGCTAATCAAATGGAACCAACATAATATTTATAAAATTAAATTAACTTATAAATGACATACTTTAACTTCATGATTATGAATGTTTGGTTTTGGCATATCGCAACAATTATTACAGCTGTAGCCTTATGTCACAGGAAAACGATGAAATTAGGGCTTTCGTCAAATCCCTAAAGGAGATAATCAGTTCACAAAAGATGTTACAATAACGTCTCTTTGATGACTTCTCCCTGTTGTAAGTAAGTGAATCAGTTAAATCCCCGAAATGTTTTAGTGAAACGATGAAATGAAAAAAAAGCCATGCCACGCTTTTGGTGCTTCAGGGGACTGATATTTAGGGATCGCAATAACTTTTGTTATGGTTAGGGACTGTGCTGGGACGCATCCCCACCCCGATCTTCCCACCCCCTCTACAGCTTCTTGGCCAATAGCTCGACACTCCGAGAGCCTCACGAAGTCCATTCCGGACCCACCGGACTCATTCAGTCCCTCTCTAACTGCTCTTCAGTTTCGTGCTCATGAAATGTCCATATATAGTTTTTAATTCGTTTTAAGCTTTTAAAGGGCTATTTACAAACCCGCTATATCTTGGCTCTGTTTGAGTCTCGGACATGAGATTTGAACCAACTGTTCTACTCGTCGAGACCATCCAGTCATATACTTGACTCTCATTGGCACAGGCGTAGGGAGACTTAAGCGCTAAAATATCATGCTCTCATGTAAATCTTATGGATACCAGAAAAATTCCCAAAGAGATTAGGCTTGGGACTTGATTTTGGAAGTCCGCCATATTTTTCGTATGCGCGAGCTTTACTTGGGAATTGGCTACCTCGGTGCTCCCTCACAGGGCTTCCTCGTAATAACAGATCCCCTGTACACCTTGGTCGACCGCACCTGCTAGATTCGTTATTTTCTCCTATAGGCTCTTTAAAATATAACTTAATTTTATCCCAATAGCCCATTTCCCCATTTCACGTTTTTGAAAAATTTTAAAATTTTTTAATTCCCGATAGCTCCAGGGTTTTGATATAGCATGGTTCGGAAGTACCGAGGGTCGAAGCACAGTCTTCTACGGACAGCATTTTTTTGCTTTAATGCAAATCCTAACCAGCACATTTCATCATTTCTTTAAAAACAGTTCCAGGGTTTGAAAAAATAACTTTCATCATAGAAAATACATTGAAGAGACGTTATTTTTAAAATATTGGCAAAATGCTGCTCAAGAGGGAGACACCTGGGAGGTCAGTTCTTGTACTTCGAACCATTCAGGTCAAAATATAAGACTATCAAGGAATTTAAAAAATTTTTAAATGATTTAAAGAAAAACGTGAAATGGGGAAAGGAATGGGGCTATTGGAAGTACATATTTGAAGAGCTCATAGGAGAACAATCGAATCTAACGAGTCTGTCGGCGCATAAAATAACAAATTCAGGGTCCAATAATAAAGCCCTATTGAAGGGAAACACCGGAAAATCAATTCAAAAGCTCGCGCATACGAAAATAGCGACGGACTCGGATACAAATGTCGCCGAAATCCGGACACATAGCCAGCATGAGACATGTTATTTTGTGGCAAGCCCTGTGGTATATGACTGGATAGTGCGACAGTTCAAATCTCAGATCTAGACTTTCAAACGGGACAAGGTATAACGAATTAGAGTTTAAAACTTTATTAAAACTTTATGAGCGGAGGATCATCGGAGTCGAGTAATTGAAATGAATATTGGCCAAAATGATTGAAAGAATGCGTCCCAGCAGATACAACCATGGCGGCGGGTTGTGCGTCCCGAATAAGTCTGTTTCACTAAAATTGGTCGCGCTTGATTCCGCAAAACAGAGGCATCAGGGCGTTATTATATTTTATCTTTGCGTAATTCATCGCAGGGTTGAAAAGCAGGCCATCGCGTTTCAGAGCATATCATATATACAATCTATACGCTTCATGCAGAGCATCTGAGTTATTCAGCAATATAACTTGAATAACGATTGCTCTGAATAATTTTAGATAGACAAAATTTTAATCTGAAAGGGTAAAAAATAACTTTTTCACATGAGTTTCCGTTATGTATTATAGAAAAACATTTTTAGAATAAAATTTTACATTTAAATAACAGGAAATGTCTATCAACTCTGTCATTAACGAAAAAATAATTTTTATTATTCTGAGTTAAGAATACCTAATAATATTAGTAAAACATAAATTTTTTATTTTTTGAATTGTTCCTAAAATTTATATAGTAATATATTAGAGTGTATACATAAAAATCCATCGTACGTTATTATATTTTATTATTGAAATACTATGAAGAGCCAATTTCATGAGAATCAAAAATATTCTTCCTTGTACTAGAATATCACTTTTTATAGTGAAATTATTTTTATTACAAATATAAAAAATTTCCTTACAACTATCATAAAACAACACATAGTTTTGAAATACGAAATATTAAATGATCTTTAATGTCGCACACATTCTGGCAATAATTTAAAATTCTAGGTCAAAACTCGAAAGAACTATCCAATCTTTTCATCCTTCCCCCAACGACTATTTTTAGAACAACAGGGAGAACCCGGGGACAGGCCGTATGCAACAACGGCGAATACAAGGTCAGGGTTACCTTATATTCAACACTTTGCGATCCACCATTTTCATGGGGAAAAAAGCAGAATTAACGTTTCATTGTGGTCAGATACATTATTTACAGCCATAGAAAAATATTCTTTTCTTAAGAATATAAGTATTATTAATGTGTATTTAAGCAGCTTATGTCTTAATTTTATTTAAGAACAAAGTTATTTTGGCATTGGCAGAATGTATACTTTACATTAGCGCCATCGGCATTATATTAAAAACGTGCCAAACATGGCGTCAGAAATTCTAGAAACAAGGATATGTGTATTTTTTACAGTTTAAATTTTCTAGACAATAAATGAGCAACTTCACCGCATTTCGCATAGGTGAATTTATATAAAGCGAACACGTTCTCAGCAAAAGTTTTACACCTATATAATGTGATTTCATTGTGCTAAAGTGTTATTACGTTTTCAGTACATGTGGAAGTCCCCCTTAACCTATTTTCTCTCCATACACTTTTACAAGTCTTTTTTTTTTCTTCTTTTTCCCCCTATTTTTTACTGTGACTTGTGGAACCCCTGGGTATGCCTCGTGGAAATTTAGGGTTCCGTGGAACACACAGTTTGGAGACCACTGATTTATATGAATTATTAGAGATGCAAAATATTTAACGTATTCAATACAATAAATAAAAAAAACAGAACCAACGAATTTTTTCACAGTGGAAATGAATTGAAAGCCAAGAAAAAATAAAGCTGTCCAAATGTCTTGTACTCAGTGTTAGCCAGGCAATCCTATACCAAAAATTGATAATTATGACAGCAAACTCTCTTCGAAAACGCCTCCACATATATAGGTAGTACCGACTTCTCAACCACTGATGACAACAACAGAAACTTTCTTAAACAGTTGTCATAAAAGTAAACCACACAATTACCCGACAAGGATTTCGTTCTTATATTAATTACATCTATAAGCAGGGAAAAAATCAATAATTCCATTAATTTTTTTTTCTTAAAAATGCTAAGTTTATACAAATTTTATAGAAATGGTTGGCCAAAATTGTTTTTTGTTGGAACACAATGGTTGCATTTTGATATTTCCCACAAAAGTTCCATTCAAAACTGTAAAAAATCACACATGTCGGAGTAATTTTCTTAGTTCTGCAACTCGTTTCTGTCGATGCTTAACAGTATTTTTTTAAAAAAATTTGGGTTTGTCAATTGCACTTTTCCAATGATACCATTAAAAGAAACGCAGAAAGTTACAATGAGATCATTGAGCAGAAAATATGTATTTCTTTGAAGGGACACAGACATAAATTATGTTACGCCATCTAAATTTGTGATCTGTGAACAAAAAATTATTTTCTGAATTCAGAAGTCCTGCTTGAAAATGTCATGAGAAATAGAAAAGACAAAAAGAAAGTAGTTCAAAAATATGCCGGTGAAAAAAAATTGTTGGAAAGAATTTATATGCTGTTTCTAAGAAACCTATTGCAGAACTAGATTGCACTGAATTTAAAGTTACTGGCGTAGTTTCTGACAGTAATTCTAGAAATCGAAAAAGTAATGTCTAACTTTTCTATTTCTTCCCAATTAAGAATTGTATATAGATACCGGTTTAAACCTTCCAATCTTTCTGTTGTTATTGTTGTTATTGATTCCATAACACATACAGTCGGACCTCTATATAACAAATCCCGGAAAAAAGTTCGTTATATGGAAAATTCGTTACATAGAGGTTCATCTTTTAATATACTTTATAAACCTCGTAAAACAAATTTTAAATTCATAAATACTGTATATTTAAAAAAGTAATTAATTACACCTTATTATTATTTACACCTTATAATTATTTACACCTTATTTACACCAATCTGCTAGAAAAACAAGAGAAAAGAATGTCAAAGAATTCACTGCATTTTCAATATTAAGAAAATAATTTTATACTAAAATTAATGAATTTCAAGGACATTTTGTGTTACTTTAAGCATACAAGTAATATTAAACATACATTACTTTATAATTAGAACACGGGGACACGGACCACTCCACTGAGGGTAAAAGAGGATATCGACAATGTTTCTAGTGAACTGGGCAATGGGGATTAAAGGTTGCACTTCTTGGATGAAACGTCCAGAACTCTATTGCTCTCGGTGAGTTAGGATCTAATAAAACCAGTTCAAGATTTATGATTACCTTAAAATGTGTTTTTTGAAGAGAGTATAACTTGAAATATTTTCAGAAATACTTTAAAAAAGGGAAGAACAAAAATAGAATCACAAAAGGAAAAGTTCGTTGTATAGAAAATGCACTTCGCTATAGAGTTGATTTTACAAAAGAAATCGGGAAATGCTCAAGGTTTCAGAAAAAGTTCGCTATATAGAGGTTCGTTATATAGAGGTTCGACTGTATTTAAATGTATCTGAAACAATTGGATTTTAAAAATACAGACCAACGCGTTTTTATTTTCCAGATTTTCAAGATGGTAATAAGTTTCCATTATTACTAGAATTCTCTATATTTAAACCCATTATATGATATAGGAAGTAATAATTTAGTAACGCTTGTGCTTATATATGGTGTATTTTTAAAGACGTTACATCCTATACAATTCTCGGGGGGAAAAATGCGAGATTTGTGTTTAAGATGCTTAATAGCTTTATGGCTCAGGAAATTCAATAATTATGGTAACAACATAAACTAATTAGTTATGAAACAACATCAATTTTTGTTTCTTCTTGTTCATGATAGAAATATAAAAACTTTTCTAAAGGGACAACATTTGCTTCATCCTTATCAACCTTTATCTCGAGATAACAAAGGGTGCGAATTCTTACATAAAACTTTGTTTATGACTGTACTCGTGGAACGTAAAGCAATAGTACTACTGGAACCCTTATTAAAAAAACACCTCTTATGTTTATTCATACAACATATGTTTTACCCGAAATATCCAAATTTTCGTAGCAATAATTTTAAAAAAATTTCAGTATTTTCTTCTCCGAAAAATCCAAACAGGTGCATTAGAAAATCCTTTTTGAAAATATAGGACACTTTATAGTTCTCAATATATAATATCAATTCGCAGCTTTAAAAAGTAGAAGTTAAACTAAGAAAGTAAATTTTTTTACTTCCAACTTGATTTCAAACACCTATGAACAGTCTAAGTTAAATGACTTTGATTTGGAGGAATCGTGCTCTGAAAGTCATTTAGAGGAGTCATCAAAATTCCATAATATCTGTAAATAACATTCATGATGCTCAGCTTTTTTTTAACATATTTAGCTGTGGTGCTTGTGCCAGAGCTGTACTTAGAAAAATTAAAACTTGTTCCACACACACACAAATGACTTGCTCTTAATAAAATTTTTTAACTCAGTTGTTATTATGATTTAATTTGTAACTTAAACAGAAGAAGTTTATTGTCCCCAAGTATCATTGCACTACTCTACAGCTATTTAAGAGTGCAAAACCTTTAAAAGATTTTAAAAATATGTGCCTTACACAAAATAATCAACGTCAAATATTGGCTCAGAAATACCGGAAAACTTGATAAATTCAAGTGAATGTTTTTAACATGATGAACCTTGCAACAAAATCATACTTTTCAGCCAGTTTTAAAACATGTTGTTGAAATTTTGCGAGGGTGAAAAACGGCCGACGACTCCAATTAATTGAATAATAACAAATTTATTAATGGACAAAAGACACGAAGACAATTCGACGTATATATACAAAGAAATACTACAACAGAGTATACTTACAGTAATAAAAAACTCTTCTCTATATAAACAAGCTTTATAGCGGCCCAGATAGGGCTCTCTAGAACAGCTACTAGCAAACCCTCAGACAGACAGTCTCTCTCTGTCTTATCACAGACAACACACAAGCAAATTACAAACTTGACAGTATCACTTCTGAGCTCTACCAACCCTTATATATAGTTCATGGAAATTTCCAGATGAGTCGATCCCAGAGATTTCTTGTTAGTTCCAGAGCGATATTATTTTTCCCCAAATCTGTCTTCAAGGACGATAAAGCCGTCAATCTGGTAACCCTGCTCACATCTTCTAGGACTGCGATAATCTTATTCAGGTTCATGCCGGGACCTTCCCAATAAAACTCAATTTTTCTCAAGGCGAACAACGCTACAGGGGAAAACAACGCGCGTTGTTTCAATATTATCCACATTTCTACAAATACCTAGTTTCAAAAACTACTGTAGAGGAAAAAAGTTAAAATAACTACATATACTTAATCAGCTAAGTAAACTGCAATTTTTTTTTATGTATGGAACAATTTTAATTTTTCCATATGTATATGTTACTGTTACAGTGTATAATTCAGTTGTTTCATAGAATAACTACGTATTTCATAAAATAACCAGACAAGTCAGTTAAAGTTGTGACTGGCTCGCGCGTCTTTTCTTTAACATAATCTCTGGGTTCTTTGACGGCCAAGATTAATGGCAACTCTTTTCCAACCAAAATCCAAGAAGCGAAATGCGAATATGAAATGCAAATAAGATAGATTTTAAAAGAGCAGAAGTTTCAATAAACAGAATGGCAATTTGGGGAAAGTTATGTTTGGAAGAGATACGAGTATGAACTGACAGCCTATCGTAAAGTTACCGGGATATCGAGCCATTGCTACAAGGTGCATACCATTGCACGCGCGCCCAGGCGTTTCCGTACAGTGTTTTTTTATTTAATTTGGATTAAGGTAGGACTGATTATTTGATAGTAGAACTTGTAATATTATCAGAAGTGAGAGTAGGCGGATAATATAATAATTTAGATAAAGTGGTCTAAGTTACGCGATTCGGTTTAACTATCACTGTGTGTTTCGTTCATTATAGATTCTCACTTATATAAATTTATCTAAATTGTTAGAGGTTTAAGTTATATTCTTAATAAAGTCATATTAAGAATTTAAAATGTCTGTTCATTTTGAGAATCCCACACCTCTAGCTCACGCTGACAATCAAAGATATGGTCACCAAAGGGGGACCATATCACAAAGTATATAATAGATAAAACATTTCATATTTTACCTATTTATTCTATGAAATATCTAGGTATTCTATGAAATAACTAAGAATAGACCGTTAAAGTGAAAAATAAAAAATTTCATAAATATTTTATAAATTAATTGATCACAAATAGCTAAAATCTCTTGAAAAATACATTTTATTCCTTTTGCTGAAGAAAAATTGATAAACAATAAGGGAAAAATAAAAGATGATATAATTTATTATTACTCATATTGCTAATATTAGTAAAACGGAAAGGGGAGGGGGGTAGAATATGTTGCAAAAACAGATTGTATTTAAATGTTATTAACAAAAATATCTGCTGGGAAGAAAAACTGTTGCTTCATAAAAACATTGTGTTAGCAATTAAGTTAATTTTTTGAGATTCCTTTATTTTACTTTTCATTATTTATTATAGCGGGGATTGCTGGGATGACACTTTGAAATGCACTTTTTATTATTTTTGAAACAAGCACACTTTTTTCTTTAACAATTTTTTTTTCACGAGCACATTTTAAATCCTTGTCCAGTACCGCAACTTTGAGCTGTTGCAACAGAGCGAAGCGTTACGTCCATATTTAGAATTTTTTCAATGGAAATTAATTCTCGCTGACATATAATAAACTTGTATATCTGGAGTACAATTTTTTTTTATTCGGTTATCTCTAGTTCTTAGTTCGAAATCCTTCCCAAAGCAACTAGAACCGGTTCAAAGAACTTTCGAGTGCCGTATTTCATACTTTAACGATCAAGTAATCGTTATTGTATAGAATAACTAGTTAAACCGTAGAAGTCAATAATTTTATACACTTTAACCGACTTGTCTAGTTATTTCATGAAATACCTATTTATTCTATGAAATAACGGATTTCACACTTTAATGGTTATATATATATATATATATATATATATATATATATACAGTCGACTCTCGATAATTCGAACTTTCGATAATGCGAACCTCTCGCTAATTCGAAGTATATGCTCAGCCCCTAGAAAAACTCTTAATATTTCGAACTAAAACCATACGTTTGGTTCAATATTTCGAAGTAAAATTTGTGGTTGGCCAGACTACAACACGTGATAATTCGAAGTTATCCTATAAAACTCTCGATAATTCTAACCTTCAATATTATGAAGTTAGATTCACTTCCTGTGTGTGTACTGAATTATCCCACGAGCGGTATTTTTAATGAACTTATTTTCAGTCCAAATTGTGCATGTTGATAGAATAACTACTTTGTTTATTATATTTCCGGTATTTGTGTGCTAAGCAGAATTTTGATTTATTCCTAAGCCATCTGTTTTTTCTTTATCCGTTGATACCCAGGAAACTGCTTTATTTTTTATTCACTGTGCAGTAATGAGTGATGCTTCCTTTTACAAGTATTGCAAATTTTGATTTGCGTTTATTTATTACTAATAATGAGTCACATTGAAACAGATGTTTTTTTTTAAAAAACTAAAGCACTCAAACTACATCCAAGATAATTTAGCAGAATTGTTTTATGGCTGAGAACTGAAAGTGAGAAATAAAACCTTTATATAAAAATGTACGAACAAAGACAGGAGAGACAGGGATTTAACTTTATTCTATTATTTTTTAAAAAGAGCGGTAATGTGCCACTAAGAATTGCTCCACGTGCCATAGTTGTTGAACCCTGCTATTAAGTATAGCCCGTAGCTGAGTGTGAACTGTGAATACGCCTTGTGTTCATTTTAGATTCCAAATTTTAAATTAAAAATATTATTTTACTAAAGTTGTGGTGATTTACGTTTCATACCTGTTAATTTCGATAAACCTTGGGCCTCTACTTTACACCTCACCTCAGTGTCGACTTATCACGCGAAAGGAACGACATGTCTTCTTTTAAAAAGTACAAGTGTTTAACAATTTCTGAAAAGCAAAAGGTGACAGAATCAGTTGAAGAAGGTGAGAGGAAGGTCGATGTAGCCAAAGCATTTGAAATCCCACTGAGCTCGCTCTCCACTATTCTGAAGAATAAAGAGAAAATCTTAAGTGCATCTTCAAGTAGAGTGAGAAAACGTGTTAGTAAAGGTAATTTTCCACGTCTTGAACAGTGTTTAGTTTCATGGATGAGACAGTGTCGAGGACTGAATATTCCGATGGGTGGCTCTTTATTGAAGGAAAAGACTAAAGCATTCGCCGAAGAATTAGGAATCGAGTTTTTGGCTAGCGAGGTATCGCTTACAAATTTTAAGAAAACTAATGGGATACTCTTCAAAAAAATGTGCGGGGAAAGCTCGAGTGTCGACATTAACGTTTGTTTTAAGTGGCAAAACTCGCTTTCGGATCTAATAAAGGAGTACGAACCACGTGACATTTTCAATACGGATGAAACCTGACTCTCTATCAAGTGTTTGCCAGAAAAAATATTTACATTCAAAAAAGAAAAATGCCATGGAGGAAAACATAGCAAGGAGAGGTTAATTATTTTACTGGCTGTAAACATGGACGGCTCAGAAAGATTACTCCCTCGTCATAGGAAAATCTGCAAAACCTCGGTGTTTCAAAGGGCATAAACTCGTTCCCTACCAAATACCGCTCAACCAGAAGGCATGGATGACCACCGAACTCCTTAATGATGGTTGGTCTCCACTGAACTCGGGTATGAAAAGAGAGAAGCGACACATTCTCTTATTTTTAAGACAATATTGCAGTGCGGCGCGCACCACCTTTATCAAATGTGAAACTTCAATTTTTCTCTCCAAAGCTCAACCTCAAGAGCTGACCGCTCGACCAGGGCATCATACATAATTTTAAAATTTTTTATCGGTGTGAAGTCGTTAAAAGCATTTTGGGTAACCTCGAAAATCAGCAGAATGTAACTATTTCTATTTTAATAGCTTTGATCCTGATTGACAAGGCTTGGAGAGCTGTTACTCCTTTGACAATTCACAGCTGTTTTAAAAAAGTCAGGCTTCCCCTCACCGAATCTGGTTGATGTGTAGGATACACTCATAGATTTAATGCAAACTTTTACAAATTGTAAATTTACCATTAGTGGACAGAATTGAATTTTTTAATTGTTATTGTGCTTGATACCATTAAAATGTTAAAGCATATTTAATCCTCATATGTCATAAATGTATTATTGAATAGCTATTGTTGGAGGAAAGAATACTGAAACTTTTAAGCGAAGAAAAGTAGGTGACATAAACAGCTGAATAAATTTTGTAATAAATCTTTATTACATTTTATTTATTTTCTTGTCATTATCTTTAACTATACATGGATAAATTTGTTTTAAAATATTTTCTAAATTTATTTAATGGCAATTTATTATGTTGTGATAGTACCGGGTGTTTCTAAAAGATTATCGCTTTGTAGTATTTATTGCATATAACATATTAGTCTGACTCATACATCGAGTGAGAGAGCAACTGAAACAGTTTTGTTTGCTGACATGTGTGTGCGTGCACGCGAAACGTATGTTCCTTTTTTCCCTTTCCTCGCCGCTAGTAGAAAAATGGTGACTAGTGAACAGAAAGCGTTCTCCAGTTTGCAAAGACAGAATCTGCTATTACTGTGCAACCGTATTATTAAGTTGGGCCAAACGATATTAACATTCGTAGATCAGTTCCAACCCAACTGACTGCCTTTGTAAAGGGAAAAGTACGGGACGAGCAAGGCTTAGCGAAGAGAGTGTTGCTCAAGTGAGAGAGACTCTTTCTTGCGCAGCCTAAAGAAATCAGTTCAGTGCGCAAGTCGTGAATTAGCAATGCAAATGAACACTGGAAAGTTTTACGCAAACGCTTAGAACTACGTTCTCATTGTCTGTTGCTGCTACAAGCTCTAAAACCGACAGACTACGGCTTACTCTTCAAATTTGCAAACGACATGTTGGTGCATGCCAATGAAAATTTTATGGATTATGTCGTATTCAATTATGAATCAACGTTTCACCTCAGTGAACACTCATAATGCGCACATCTGGAGCTTAGAAAATCCTCATGAGGTGCTGGAATTGCAACGAGACTCACCTAAATTGAATGTTTTTTGTACCATATCTCGGCGGAAAGGGAAAGGACCATTCGTTTTCGGAGAACCAACTGTTACTGGTTCTGCCTATCTTGATATTCTATAACTATGGCTATTTCCTCAATTGGAAGAAAGTGAATCAGGTAACTTCATTTGGCAGCAAGGTGATACACCACCTCAATGGCATCTCTCAGTACGCAATTGGTTGAATATCACTATATCCACCCAATGGAATGGCCGCAAAGGGCCTCCAGATAAAGCTTGTTTTGCATGTCCTCCACGTTCACACGATCTGACGCCATGTCATTTTTATCTGCGGGGGTTCATTAAAGAATGTGTGTACGTTCCTCTGCTACCAACTGACCTTCCGGACTTAAGACACAGGATTGAAGCAGCTATTGCAAGAATTAACACATACACTAAACAAAGTTTCGGATGAACACGCATTTCGACTTGATGTGTGCCGTGTAAAGAATGGGGCTCTCTTTGAACATTTGTAACCTTGTAGGTAAGACGGTTTCAGTTACTCTTTCATTCAATGCATGAATTATATATGTAAGTTATATATAATAAATACTATAAGGCGTTGAAACTCCGATATTCATTTATAAAAACCCGGTATTTGAATTTGTATGGCATTTTTGTTTCCAAAATTCTTTCTAATTTTATTTCACTTTTTGTAACTATTCTGAAAATAACGATGGGAACTCTTCAGTATTCGAGGTTTTAACCAGTTCAAAATACACCAAGATCACCAAACAGAGCGAGTATCATTCAAATGTGGCTGTCGTCTATTAAATCTGGCTACGTCACAGATTTAGAGCAACTAGTAAGAAGAAGGTCAGAAAAAATGGTGGAATGCGGTTCAGCTGCAACATAATATAGTCAAAAGCCATGATACATTTTTAAAGAGAATATATAAAAAAAAATGAATTTTTAATGTCAGTTTGGGTTATTTTGAATGCTAACAAATTTTCAAAAGGTTTTAGAGTAATAAATTCAATGTAAACGAAGAGATTAAAAATAGAAAGAGATTTGTACATGTAAGCAGCTCATAAAACACAGTTCTTTTACATTTATAATTCTTTTTATACGTAAATTTACAATTTTCATTGGAACAGTTGATATTTTCTTTTGAATTTAGAATTCTTGTTTCTTAAGCCATGAAATTAAAAAGTATAGAAATTTGAGAAAAATACTGAATATGAAAAGTTAATTTTTAAAGGAAGTTTTTCTCTGCTATCTTTTTATTTATTACATTTTTATTTATTATCTTTTACAGTATATCTTATACATTTTTATATACATTATTTTTTATGTGATATTTTTTTACAATAAAACTATTTTTGATAAATTTATATAATAATTTTTAAGGTAAAACTCTCAATATATGATTTATAAAATCTGGTTTCAAAATACCAATATATATATATATTTACTGAAAATTTTATTTCAGTAAAAATTTATAAACTTTTATTCATTATTATTATTATTATTATTTTTATGTGAAAGATTAATATAATTTTTTACCTTCTTAATTGGTTGTCCTTCAATAATTCACTTGAATTGAATTATGCAAGGATTATCGATTTTTATAAGCAGGTTTTGATTATTTTGAAGACATGTTTTATAAAAAAAAGAAAAAAGAATATTTTTTATCACTGGCACTCAATTTTTCCTGAATAGTTTTATTTTCTTTAATATCAAATTATGTCTATTTTTTACAGGATACACTTGATCATCTAATTTACTATTGCAATCCTAAAATTAACTACTTTCTTGAATAATTTTATTTACATTTTTCAGACTTGTTTCACATTAAAAAATTTTTAGTCAATATTTAACGATTGGAAATGTTATCTCTGTAAATTGTTTTAAAGGGATGGACGATAACGAAGTTGGTATATCATTCTTCTAACTGCCACAACACTCCACATTCACTATAGGGAGAAAAGAATCAAACTCAAATATTATAACCCTTTGCATTCCATTTTTCAAAATTTATTTCTTCAAATACAAAGGCCGTTTTAATATTATTCCTAAAAATGTAGCTATCTTTCAAATGGCTTTTAGGAATATTTCTAAAAATTTCTATAACTTTCTTTCTATTTTTTTCTTAAAAACTTCCACAAAAAAAAACACATTAGTGTGATATAATTTCTAAAATTTTATTATTAAAATTAGTGCAATTGTACTCTTTTTTAATTATTTAAATATATAAAAAATAGTTTATATCATCAATAGTTTATTTTTAATCAATATTTAATGATTCGAAATGTTATCTCTGTAAACTGCTTCAGAGGAAAGACGAGATAACGAAGATACCAGTGGCGCACACACCTTTCGGGGCAGGGGTCCTGGGGGTCCGGCCTCCCCCCAAAGCCCTTGATTTTTTCCGGATTGGTTATAATTATAAGTATATAATACGGAAAATTTAATTAAATATTTGTTATTAATGATTAATTTTATTAATTAATGCTAATTATTTATTCAATAATTAGTTTTTTACTGTGTTTTGTTCCTGAAAATTGACAAAATCAAAAGCAGCATATTTTAAGAATGGTGAACTTTCAACTGGGACCCCTTGAAAAAGTTCATATTATTGCGCTACTGGAAGATACTATATAATTCTTTTAACTGCAATACCACATTCACTATAGGGAGAAAAGAGTCAAATTCAAATGTTATAATCCTTTGCCTTTCGCTTTCAAAATTTATTTACTCAAATACAAATGCAGTTTTAATGTTATTCTTAAAAATGCAGCTGTTATCGAAATTTTTGAATATTTCTAAAAAATTTTATAGCTTTTTTTTTTCAAAAACTTCCACAATTTTATTGTTAAAATTAATGCCATTTAATTTTTGAAAGCTCGTCTATTGACCCCGACATTGATTTGCTTGCTTAACAAAAGCAAATTCCTCCATTTCATTAATTTGGATTTTTAGCTCTTTATAAAATCCAAACTAAATGAAACAAAACTTTTACAAATTTAAAATAAATATGTACCTATACATATCTAATTCAAATTTTAAAAAAATTATAAAAAAGAAATTAACTTATTTTAGTAAAATTATATAGAGTTAATTTTTATTTCAATTTGTTGAAAAAATGTTGTATGTGTAGCCCAGCAATTTTTATTTTTTTATTTTTGTAATGTTGTCCGTAAACGGTCATAATTTACACCCATGGCTTAAGACTCGAAGAAAAAGGGTATAGTATAGCAGTTTCAGAGTGTTTGAACCTCCCTATTCTTGATTTATTATTGTCATTGCTAAAATGAAAAGCCGTTGGGGAGGGGTTAAACCATTAACACTCTTCATGGAAGATACGTCCCTATACTGTAAGTAGGTGCTGCGTCGCATTTCACCTCTGAGATAAACTGACCCTTCTCCTATTGTTCCAAAGCAATCCACTCTTCGCCGTTCCAATAGGACCCTGTTTCTGATAAGGATCTTTAGTTGACCATTCCATCCGATCACTGTATGCATTCCTTCCGACCTGTATGATCTTTCCGACAAGCAACGATCTTTGCAGCTGGCACGTAATAAAATAAAAAAACATCCCATATCCGTTTCTCTTTCTCCCCCTCTCCCCTCCCCAAGAGAGTGTGGAATGATTCGCTTTTGCGCGTTCTAGGTATTTTTGCGTAAATTTTCAAATAGCTTAAATAAAGAATTGGCTGATATTAAAGCTAGTACTTTATTTAGTGTCCATGCAAGATTTAACAAAATATTTCAGTAATTTAACCAATTTCAACTGCAATTAAAGACAAAATTACAATTTAATAATTTGAATATCGATGTAAACATTAAATAAAAAATTTGCATACCTTTGGAAAGATATTTAAATTCATGTGTTCCTTAACCCACAATTTTCTAAAAAAAGTTATTGCATATTTAAAAGTTGCATAACTTTGCATATTGCGTTAGTTACCTCACATTTTACTTTCAACAGCAATTAAACAAAAAGTTTATTTATAATTATAAAAAAAATCCCAGAATGTTCTATCAAAATATTATTTATCTTGAAATGTTACTAACTCAAAAATTAATTTGTCAGAAAAACTATTCAAAAAAAAAAGATTATGTTAAAAAGAAAAGTGACGTTAAAAAACTTTCAAACTTTGTTATTCAAACACATTACAGTTATTATTTTTGTGGGATATGGAGCGACAAAGGCTATTATCCCATTATTCAGACATAGTTTAGCATACCTACTGAAAAAAAAGAGTTGAGTAAAATTGCTTTTAGCCAATTTTTGCAAGAACAACGTTATTTTCGCGCGTACATCTCTAAAATTATTAATTTTTCTCATACATATTATTCTCTTGCTTTATCATCACATAAAAATATAAATTGTGCTAAATGTTACAATACTTGAAAACTAACTGCACACACACACAATTATTAAAAACTGATTTGATTAGACTTTTGTTTACATCGCATCCTAAAAGCAATACCGAGGGTCAGTAAGACAGACAAGAATTTTTCAAGGGAGGGTCCGGGATCGAAAGTTCACCATCTTGTATCATGTTCCTTTTGATTTTGTCGATTTTCGAGAACAAAATACAGTAAAAAATTAATTATTGAATAAATAATTAGCATTAATTAATAAAATTAATCATTAATAACAAATACTTAATTAAATTTTATGTACTATATACTTAGAATTATAATCAGTCGGAAAAAAGGCTTTGGGAAGGGAGACTCCGGACCCCCAGGGCCCCTCCGCTTGTGTGCGCCTCTGTTCATATCAAATATTAAAGTATGTTGCATTTTTTTAATAATGGAATTGATACACAAATTTTTTACGTAGTGTAATATGCAAGTTAAAAAAATTAAATAACTGAGGTGTTATCCTTGTATTACTGAACTACGGTTAAAGGTGGAAGGCAAGGGTCCTATCCAAATTAAAATTCGCATATTTGTATGTGATTTGGAACACGATTTAACTTGGATTCTTTTTACGGTAATATCGCCTTTAATAAATAAGCTGTGCACGCAGAAATCTATATAATTCAAAAAATAAAATTTTGAAAATCTCTTCTATAATGTAAACATAATAGTAATCGAAAGCCGAAGCCACTTTTAAGGATAAGGCGCAAATAATTGGAGGAGTAAAAGAAAAATTAAAATTACAGCAAATGTACCACTAGAATGAATCATTAGAAAAAAGATTTCTGCCCTCAAGAGGTAAAGTTGAAATGAGATCTAAGGGAAAATAAATAAATAATAATAATAAAACATCGGTTTTTTGCTGGTATAAAACAAAGGTTTAAAAAGAATCCTTGTATTACTGAAATGATTTTAATAAAATTATCTTTAGATTCTTTTTACCTGTTTACACTTTACAATATTTAATTTCTATAACATAATAAATTATTCATATGGGCACAGTAGGCCTTTGACCCTCATGGGCTGTTGCGCCACTGAGTTTAGTTTAAAAATTCATAGAATTAGAAAATGGCCAGTAGTTATCACGTTCTCAGTGAAATATAAAGCATCCTTTAATTTAAAGGTGTCATTTTTATATAAAATATGAAAAAAGAAAAAGGAATTCGTATACCTAAAAATTTCTTTCTACAGGCAGTATTTATACCAAAAATGCAAGACTGAATTATGTATCATTAATACTAATTTAAGCAAGTTAAAAATAGGGATACATATATTGTGCATACATTTTGGAGGGAAGAATCTGCATTTTGCCTACGTTATTTTCTGAAGTATAAAATACTAAAATGAATTTAATCAGGCTTAATTTATAAGTATTGGTTTTAATTTCGTAAATACATTATCGAAAAACAACCTATTTATTATTTGATTTATAATTGCTGTACTGAAAACAATACAAATTTCTATTAATCATTTTGTTAAGTGGAATAATTATATGAAATCAAATTATTGATAGAAGACTAAAGAAAGTCAATTTATTTTTGAAAATATTTCAATTTTGAAAAATATGTAAGGGATCAAATAAATAGCTTTTATGTGTTTTAATTGGCACATATTGTTGAAGAAAATTCTGTGTGTACGATCATTACTTGAATTTTATTTTTAGAGAGTTTTTAGTGTTCAAGAATTGACTTTCTTTGACCCTATAAAATTATTTTATTTTCTCATAAGGATGAGAGTATTGGGGATTTAAATGAGATTTTATTTTGAATTTTTTTTTCTTATTTGTTGCAGATAGGAAAGTTTAAAATGTTGTGGCTATTTCTAAGTAACACATAGTTATACAAAAAAAGGATTCCAAACTTCGTAAATTTTTTTTAAAATTGGTGTGAAAATTATAGCATTTCGTTTCAATTGTAATAAATATAAAAAAAAAAGTATAGATTTCATTTATTGTAAACAGAGGCCTTTTTTTAAACAAGTGAAACAAATTCAGTTAATCAGTTCAAATACTATCCGTTATTCATCTGCAAAGGAGGCGAATAATGGTTAGTATTTTTATATATTAATCGCTGAACAAAAGTCGTAATATTTTCTTGTACAAAAACTAGTTGAAGGTATTTAATTAAAATGTAGATCTTTACAGTAAATGATTGTGGTAAAAAAAAAAAGATTTCAAAACTGATGATTCTTCAATTTAAGAAGTGAAATTTAGTAGCGAAGCAGCAAAAATAAAAGAAAAATAAATCCTTAGATGAATAGGATAGTTTTTCTAGTATTTGTGAAACACTCCCGTATTCTTGACAAAAGGAATCCCCTATTCTTGACATTCCCCTGTTCTTGAATCTTTAGAACCATGTAAAAAAATGGTAGAACAGTTGCTGACCTTAAAACGGACGTTTACTAAACTTAAAATATCAGAAGAATTTTTATCTTTAGTTTTGAGCAAAATAAAAAAAAGGGTGTTCATATTCGCAAATGTTTCTAATTAAAACTTTTTTTTTTCATTTTTAATTATTATGAACTGATGATAATTATGTTATGTATTTGTAAAAATAATGTAATTTACCTTCGTATTTAAATGATAATAATTCTTTGCTTTGACAAAAAATTTATTGACGAAGAACCTCGGTCAAGTGACGAGGACGTCACATAAGTTAACCAGTAGCAATAAAAAGGGCTGATTGCATATAACAATTAAAAAAGACCGCCTTTTCCCCTACAGAACATTGCAATTTCGCAATATGTGTTTACTTAAATTTAAATACGGTCAGATAAAAAGTTACATTAACTGTGGTACCGCTGTTCAGAATTACGATATCAATCTACTATCCAAATTCAAATTTATATTTTTGTGTGATTCTGACCCATTCCTTGACTCTCTTTTGGTAATATTATTTTAGTTAATTGGTTGTCATGCGGAAATCAATAATTCAAAGAAATTTGAGAATGGCTTTCGTAGTGTAAATACTATATTAAGCTAAAACTTCCAGACATATGATACATTTTCTGTGTTATGAATTAATTCTCCTCATATTGTACAGAAATCATGATTATAAATAAAGTAAATATAAATTAAGTAAATTACTGCATACGAATTCACATTTTATACGCAGTCAATCATATTGTGAAACTTTTAAGGAATAAAATCACAGATCGGGAAGAACAGAAACGTTTTTGTTTTAAACATTGTTTACACTTATCTTTCAGGCTGAATTTAAATATTGGTTTAATCAATTTATTCAAAGAAATCTACTCATTTTTAAAAGTTTAGTTTTTTAACGCTTTAAAATCAGTAGCTTTCATTTTCTTTCTTTTATTCATTAGAAAACTGCAATTCTTGACATTTCTGCAATACATTCCCGTGCATAAAAATTTATTCTCTGGTGAAAAATTCTCTTATTGTTACTTATGCCACCTGATCGACAGAAACCTATATTAACATCATGGCAAGGGGCTAGATTTACGCCTGTCGTTTTCCTCAGCTTTGAGCACCATGCAGGTGACAGTACGATTTGGCTCTATTCCACCCCGATTTTGGGGGTGATCAGGAAACTCCATCTCTCTTCCTCTTCCACCAACCTCACGAGAAGACTTGTAGCTCGACAGCTATTTAGAGTACTCCCATGCCGCAAAGGCACTCTTCATTTACAAGTATCCATGCCTTCTCCGGGATTTGAACTCAGGCCCAATGGCACAGCAATCAGCGCCACTAACCACTATATATTTCGTATAAAATGTATCATTCATGGAAAAATATTTACATAGGTACTGGAAACATTCTAGCCTCGAGTTCGTTACCATAACCACTAGGCTACCGCAGCCACTATAAGGAGTTAAGGAAATGTATTTAAATTTTAAAAAATCAGAATGTGTAAAGCATACGTAAAAAACTCGGACGATGTAGAATTTCCAAACATTTAATAAAACATAGTATTTTGTATGTACTAGCATGAAATGTGAACAGTAAAGTAAATAAACAAAACTGAAGCATTTAAAGGCTTTGCTCTGGTTGTTAACATATTTTGTATTAATTATGTTTAGTAGAAAAAAAGCTTGTTGATGACTTAATAAGCAGAGTTTTAAATTTTATTTTATCAAAGGTACTTGAATAAATAATTTCATCATGAAACTCAGCAAAATGAAGCACAAAATTTAGCCCAAAAAAAAGTGTCAAATTTAAAGATGAACACAAAGAATTTTTTTTTTTCCTTCTTTAAATTCGCAAAGAATTTTAGGAGTCTTCAAATAATACAAATTAGGATATTATAAGCTTATAAAGAGTCATCTTATATAAATTTCTTTAAAAAATTAAGCATTATATCCTTGTAGAATTTAGATATTTAATGCATTGGACCAATTATTGAATTACATTTACACGATTAATTGCTTTCAAATGCTAAAATAGATTAGTTTAGCTGTTCGAATCAACTGGACGACAATTATAATGTAATGATTATTACCGCTTGAATACGAACAAATTAAAAGTTAATTTATTATTTTTTCTGTTTTTGTGACCTATGATTTTTCGCAAAAGATATATATTTCTATGGTTGGCTGAATAATATTGAACATTGAATTTGTGTGTAATTATCTACAAGATGAGGTTTTATATGAATGATTTCTGTAACCTACTCTATATTAATTTATACATAATTTACAAGTGTATCTGTTATTCAATGTTTGAATTCATTGTACCCACCCCTTCCTAAGTTATCTATTTCAGTGCGTATATCTATTTATCAAAATAATAATATTACAATAGAAGAATTAAGTGACTCTGATACAGAATCACACACATATTTAAGTTTTAATTTGGGTAGGAGATGGATCTCGTAACTATATAAATATGAACTGCGTTTCAGTGACAAGGATGAAACCATAGTTCGTTCTCTTTTTTTGAACTTGGTTATTAGAGTTAGGAATTTAAAGATCATTTTCATTTAACTCGAAACTATGCTTTGATTGAAAGCCCACTGTTCGTATTCATGACCAGTGAACTCTTCCGTAAACCAAATAACACCTCTGTGTTGTAAGCAAATTAATTTTAAAATTACATTGGATGGACAATTTTTATTCCCTAAGAAGATAATCTATATGTTATATTCCTATACATTTTAGTAATCAATAGTCTCTTTTCAAAGGCAGAACAGGAGGGAAGACAGTCGTCCACATTCCCCATGATTGAGTGTGTTTTATTACTGTTGAAATTCCATTGGCTGATAATTTCTAAAAGGAATGGTAATTGCTTGATAACCAATCAGGACCTAAGGAATGCATTCTTTTAAGACGGAAGAACTTTCTCTTTTCATTTTCTTAGAGATTCTCAAACTTATATTTCATTTGCAAAATCTTGGTTTCTCGCATTGTAGCAGATAAAACGAGTATATGAAATTGATGAGCATATTTATAAATAAAAAGGCAAGTAAAACTACCTAAGGAAATGTGTATAAATATATTACATATATATTTAGAATACAATTGCATTTTTTTATTGTTTTTTAAGTTAATGATCTATTCTGATTTTGATAAAAAAATTTTAATAATTTTTTGTAAGCAAAACATATTATACCTTTCCTTAAATGCTATTCAGTGAGAAATATTTTGATGAGTTTACACATGTACCTTTCCATGAGAAATATTTTTGTGAATTTAGATAAGAGGAAATTTGATGATTTTTTTTTTTTTTTCATTTAGTAAATTATCCATGAGGCATAATTATCTGAATAGTGAGCACTAAAACGCAAAAATTTCTAATTTCTTTGGGATTATAAGTTATTAATATCTTAATAAGAGAGACGGAGAGAGAATACTAAATAAAAATTGTAGATTCTATATTTACATGATAGACGTATCGAATAAAAGAAACGCGCATTTGTCAATATGATGTAAATAAATCTTTATATAGATTAACTTATAACAGAAGAGAAATATTTGTACTTATAATTTTGATCATTGTTTTCATGGCATTAAAAACAAATATTTTTTTTTTTTACTATTTGTTGTTAATGCAAAGTTGAAATTTATTCTTGCTAAGAGTTCTTTTCTTGAATTTGATAAGCTTTTTGTAGACTTTTGAACATAACGGAAATAACTAATTTTCTTCTCAATAATGTATTATTTTTGATTCCATGATATTGTTTTTTACTTTTATGTTTTAAAAAAAACTTACAATGAGAAATAATATATTTCATTTATGAATGAATTAATATAATGAATTAATCTGATTATGAGCCTTTTTTAAATTTTTTAGATGCATCCGTTATTAGAAAATATCAATTTATTTGATATCAGCTCATTAAGGGGACATGGTGCGATTTACGCGCAAAAATTTTAAATTTAAGCATTTTTAATATTTTTTTGGTTGCCTCCTATGTATGTATACTATGTTAAACATATTTTGTGCTCAAAATTTCATAAAAACTATGCATGTAATTTTTTAGGAAAAACTTGAAATTTTTGAAGTGATTTTAAAATGTACTCCTCCTACAAAATTGACGTACACATGAAATTTGACTCACTAGTATATCCAAACGATGTATAATAAAAAGTTGGTATGGGTTTTAAGTTAACGTGATTGGTATTCTTACAATATTTTTTTATGAATTTTTTTTGAAAATTCCTTAAAAATGTATAAATTCTGAGTTTAATTATTTTAAAAAAATAAATATTGCTTTGATTAAAATGCATAAATTTTTTGTTACATGCTATTGGGAATAGGAAAAAAATTTTCAAATTGACCAAAAAAAAAAACTTTGCATTTTAAATGAAGACAAAATAGTTATTTTATTTTTCTGAGATACGGCAGTTTTTAAAGTTTTGATTTGCCATGGGATGTGAATAAAACGAACGTAAAACTATCATAATTCTCCGTTTTTAAGTTTAGAGCTTTCAAATTTTGTGGGGGTTTAAAAAAAGTATAGAAGAAAATTAAGGCAAAAAATTAAATTTGATTTTTGACCGATTTTGGTCAATTGAATCTCTTGTCCCTTAACTAAAAAAAACTTTAAAAGATTTTTTAAACAGAAGAAAGGGTTTTAGAAAAACCCCCAATGTGCCCTTTTTCTACTTTTTTTATACGTTAAATATTGCATTTCAGGTTTCTGTAATACTCCCCCCTCATACAAATCTGCATTCTGGTGAAAAATTTTTTATATGTTGTTTAAGACTTTCATTTTAAATTTTTTTATATTTTGTGCTATAAGATATTTCACAGTTTCTATCATTCTTACAGGGTCACTAGTTCGAACCCTGACATCCCATCATTATGTAGAATTCTGTAAAGTGCTACTTTAAAAAAAAAACATGTCTCGGAATTGTGAAATGATGTTATGTGGAAGTTGCAAGCTTTCCCAGCTGAGATCTGTCTTCATTTCCTTCATAAAAATTAAAAAGTATTGCAAAGTAAAATTCATGTTATTCAATTTAAAAAGTAAATAATTTGAAAAACCCCCTGTAATGCTTAATTTCTGTATTGTTATTCAATAACATTTTAGTTCTATTAATTAGATTGTATCACTATTAGATTTTAAAAATGGTGAATATTTTTTCATGAAACATTGAAAATGGGGAAATTTTTTCCAACAATTATTTAATCACAAGTAAACATTTATCTTTTCATCTCTTATGCGTAACACTTATTAAATATTTCTAGACTTTTTATTTGAACAAATTAGTTTTATAAAAATTTTTTCTCAACTAGTTTAAAAATATAAACATATTATACTCAAATATTCTCAATATTTTCTTGATTTTGAAATAGTTTTTTTTATATATATATAATTGCATGAAAAAAGCAGAAAAAGTAATTTTCATGTGTTGTTTAAATTTGGGCTAAATTTTGTAAAATTTTGATTAGGTTTTTTTGGTCATTACTCAATTTTTTTTTAGATTAGCTTTTTAAAAATTTGATTTTCCCAAGAAGACTCGATATTTTCGAAATGATTAAAATATCGTTTTTAAATTTTTTTATTTAGTCATTTTTTTCATTATTATCTTTCGATTGATTTTTAAATTTTTGTACGCCTAAAATTAAAGTTGGAAAAATTTCAATTAAAAAATGTAAAAAAATTAGGCAATTCGACCACCCCCCCTTTTTTAGATTAAGAAAAAGCTAAAAGCTTTTTGTTACAAAAAAACTATTTGAAAAAAAAAAAATAATTACTACAAAGGAAGATGTTATATAAAAAAGCAGGATATTTCTGAGGCATTACTAAAGAAATTTTTTTTCTTTGTGAAATGTGTGCATGTAACATTTTTTAATTAAGGCATTTTTTACAAATAATTTCAGTTCTTATTCATCATATGTTTTCATACAGGTCTAATATTTCAATAGTATGTGAAGCAAAACTTCAAAATTTCTGTCATGGGAGGAAAAAAAAATTAACATTTTTTCTTGAGTTTTCTTTGTAATTAATATTCTCGAAAAGTTTCATTTAAAATATATATATAAAAAAAAAAGTAAAAATAAAAAAAAAAATTTTCAATCTTTTTTTATAAAATATATACTAATGTTCTAAAGGGGTTTTTTAAGTTTTTTTAACAAAAAATTTTTTTTTTAAAACATATACTTTAAAATGGTTTTCTCTGTTTGCTTTTTTTCAAACATTGGTAAACAAAGGCACTTTTCTACAATTATTTCCAATCATTTTCATTTTTTCCCTGTGTTTATATATAATACATGTAAAATTATGGATACATTTTATAACTGAATACTTTTTTTTTTTTAAAAATTTAAAAAAACGTAGGGGATATTAGTTTTTTTGTTGAAATTTAACACATATAAGCATTTCATTTTTCCCTCAAAACTAATTAAGTTATTGTTAAATCGATCCTAAGGTTGTTTAAAACATTCTTAGGAATAAATACTTAAAAATTAGTGGATACGAAAATGTAAAATTTCCCATTTTTAAAGAAAATTTAAGTTTTAAAATTGTGTGGATAATAATAAAAATTTCATCTGGTAACATTTTCTTGTAAAGCTTATTGAAATTTATTAATTTTTTAACATGAAAAAAAAAATATATATTAAAAAGGGTGTCATTTCCTTAAAAATTTTTAAATGTTATTTTCTTAAAATATATGCATATTAAACTTCAATATAGATTATTTTATTTTTTATAATAAAATTGAAAATTTTGCTGATATTTCTAACTAGGCAGCAATATAATCAAAAAAAAATTCAAATTTTACTGATTAGGAATAAACTACAGTATTATGACAAAAAAAAACAAATTTTTTGTTGGGGAAATAAAAAATCCAGTTAATTTTTATTTTTCAAAATTAAAATACATGATAATTTTATAAATTTTTCTTATCCACAAAATTCTGTACTATATTATTCTGATACTTTAAACGTTTTATTATATAAGAATCACCACGCTCAAATTCGTATGCTATAAATCATACTACTATGATATACTAAAATAATAAGTTTACCAATTAATTCATTTTGTTTTTAATTTTCTTTGACTAATTTTTTAAGTTCTAAAATCGAAAATTCTATTAATCATATTTTATTTTCTATGGTCTATAAACAAATCTAAAATTAATGCTATCATTTTTTTAAAATTTGGTAAACCTCTGAAAAAATCTTAAGTCTTGTTGTGAAACATTCATTCTTGTTTTGCATGGGGAAAAGTGCTTTCCTTCACACATTTTTTAACATTTTTTTTTTTAAAAATTTTTTAATTTTTTGTTTATAATATTCAACCCCTTTGTAATTAAAAAAATTTTTTTAAAAACATTTTCCCAGTTTTTTAAATTTACATGTTTCTAAATGTTTATGAACTTTTATTAGAAGACAATAGATTAAGGGCCCTAATTTTTTTTTTAATCATTGTCTGAATGCAAATTAATTTAACTTTTTACATGGATATTTAACTTTCAATTTTAATTTTTTTAAATTGAGTTGAATAGGGGTTTAATATTAAAAATAAATTGTACAAAATAAATCCTCATTTTCCCTTGAAAAATTTTTGCATCTTATATCAGGTTAGGAAAATAAAAAAAAACGATATAATTATTTTTCACAGATTTTTATATATATAAATGTAAGGGGAAAAAAAAAAATAAAATTATGGGATTTAAAAAAAAACATTCAATTCTAGAGTTTTTTGTTTTTTTTTTTGGTTTTTGTTATAAAAATTTCTGAATTCTATACCTAAGAACTCTTGATTGATTAATTTCCTTTCAGACAAAAAGGGGGGCAATAAGATATCAACTTACAGTCATCCCTTTCCATGAATCCTAGGGGGTGTGTTGAAAATTCGAGATTTATTTTCGTGAATAATTCGAGATTTTTTTCAACCTTTATTTTCTGGGTGAGTAAATATTAACGTCACATAAATCACTCGGGGCTTTTTTGGGGAAAGGACCTCGTAATTTTGAGCTATGGTCAAGTGCAGGGCGACCCTGAGCTGGCACCCCCCTTTCCCAAATTCCACCCACCCAAAAGAAAATTTGAGCATCGATAGGTTTTGGCCTCCCCTCCTACCCCGGGTCTACTCGGGACTGGGCTCCGAACTCTGACTCTGGCACGAGTTTATTACCGCCCACTAGGTTTTCCGCGGTCATTTTTTTTATCTGGGCGGAAATGAAATTTTTTTATATTATTCACAAACTCATGCAATATCAACGTTTTTTTAAATCGCTATTTTTTTTTGAAGTCTATAAATAAAAATAAAAAAAGGGAAAAAGTAAAATACTCCCTTAAGAATATATTCCCCTTCAAATTTTAACAATTTCCTTTCTTTTTTTTAAAAAAAAATAAATAAAAATAATATGAAATAGTCTATGTTGTAATAAATCATCTCTGAATAAAAGTAAAGGGAAAAATAATCAGAAAATCATTTTTATTATTTCGAAAAAACTCAGTAGTTATCTCCCTTTTGAAATTAAGGTAATGTAGAGATAAAAGAAATAATAGAGATTTGGGGGGGGAAAATATGAGAGATTTCTCATTGATTCTGTCTCAATGTTGACTAGATATTCTGCTTTATTATACTAAAATGGTATTTTTCATTTATAAATAATTATTTTCCTTTGTACTGTAAAAAAATTTTAAAATATGTTTAATTTGATACCTGTGTCTCGTATTTGTAAAAATAATTTAATTTGCTTTGAATTTAAATAAAAATTTTTTTTTAAAAAAGGAAAAAACACGAAAAAACTTTTGCAACACAAAAGTTTTTTATCTGATTTTGCGATAAAAAAATTAAAAAAGTGAATTCGGGGAAAAGTTTAACCTACCCCCTTTAAATTACACTGGTAATATTTTCAGAAAACATCAGCATTAAAAAAGTCGAAAGTCAGGGAAAACGATGTATTACTACGGAAATCATTGTTCGCGGAGGGGAATTGTATCCCCCGCACACATATGGGTTTCTAAAACCGGTTTTTTTTGAAGGCCCCCCTTGGCAATCGAACTTCGGCTCGAAAAGAGGATTTGGCGTTGGAAAATCTCAGCCCACGTTACTGAAGTTTTCCCATAACGATAAAGAAATAAGCATACAGCTTTGTAAAAAATAATAATAAAAATATAAAGGTATTTATAATTTGTTGCAATGAAGTGAGTGTTTATGTTCATTGCAATACGTTCGAAGAGTAAATAATTCATTGATGATCATATACTTGAAATTGTAATTTAAAAAGTAAGATAATAGTTATTCTAAATGTCCTTCGTACATGAAATAAATTTTAATGATTAATTTAGAAAAATTTTCTTTATTTTTTGTATGCATGTTTGGCATAATAAAACAAAATATTGGGAAATATGTAAAAATACATCAGAAGACTTCCTTAGCTTTCTTAGTCACGGATAGTGGCCGCGGTAGCCGAGTGGTATAGGTATCGGACCGTGGCTTGCCTTGTCACGAGTTCGAGCCCAGTACCACTAAAGACCCGCCGTGTAGGGCAGCGATGCACGTTAAATCTGTCGAGAGCTGAAACGTCCTCCCGTTGGTGTGGTGTGGTAGTTAGGAGAGGGGTGCCAGCTCAGGTGTCGTCCACGTCACTTGACCATGGTTCAAAATTACGTGGTCCGTCGTCAAAAGCCCTCGTGTAGCTGAACAGTGCGACTTTAATATTCAATCAATCAATCAATAGTCGCGGATACGATAGTGGACGATGTTTCCTTACTAGTTGTGACGTTAGAAATAAGCTCCAAGGCATAGTACCTGGTAGGTGTAGTTCCAACCCTTGTAAGTGATGAGCTCCCTCCTGTTATCATAATCGGTAATATTTCAATGTTACCGTGTTCTGTACAATTGATTCAAAGGAATCGTCAAAGAAGAAATCTTCTTGAGGTCTTGGAAAAAACGCATCAAGCCCTAAGTGACTAGCGAAGGTTTCCTGAATATAATTATAAAATATCCCCCCTTTTTGGCGTAGGCTGAATTTTATTTTTGAAAAGCTTATTTATTTCGTAAAGCAATTATTTTATACTTGTGTATTTTTAAGAGTTCAGTTTGCAATGCGAAATACATATTTTATAAGTTCGAGTACAAGTATTTATGGGCTTGCTGATAGATTTAAATAACTCAAGTTTGAAATCTGGCATGTTTATCATTTGTTTCCCTGTTTTTGTTTCTTTTCCCGATGTGTAAATCAATGGTGAAGTTATTGTTTTTACTGTTTGTGATTGCAATAATTTAATTTTGTTCATTTCAATGGCCTAGTGGTTATGTAATTTCAACTTTGTTTTTGAAGATATTTTTCCTTCTCAAACCTTAGCTTAAAGGATGTTGAGTTAGCCAAATTTAAATATTAATTTAGAATGACTTTGATTTTAACCTACCACACATTGTTGGCCTTTTAAAGAAATATATTTTAATATGGCGCGTGAACCCGTCATTTTAAATGTCTATGATATGGTAAGATTATGTAGTTATTATTTTGAATTTGATTAAAATTTGTGACAAAAATTAAACGTTTAACACTTTAAATATTCTTTTGAAGAAGAAATTATATGAGAGAACACATTACTTTTAATACCTTTGATGAATATTTCTCATAAAATATTATTATCAAAATTTTTTTTTGTGTTACCTTCACATTTGTTTAATTTTATCCATGTGGACTATTACATCTGTTAAGACTTAAAAATTAAACTAACAATTAAACTTAATAATTACTAAATTAATCTCCAATATGTCAAAGTTACAGTTCGTTTTAATGTTTTGATTTCTTTTTCGAATATTTGAAATCATAATTTTGAAATGGGATGAAATTTTTTTCTCTTATGATGTATCTGTAAAAATAAGAGGTTAAACTAATTTGATATTGGTATGCTATGGATATTTTCACCCAATAGTTGGGATGATAACATTAGTCTGTCAAAGATTTTCAAAATGAAAAATACTTTTCACTTCAATAAAATGTTAGAAGTGTGTTTATTATTCAAAATTCAGTTTTCTTTCATTGGACTGTGAGTTCTTTATATGGCTTAGAAAGGTACAACTTGAAAATCAACGAATATAAAAGTATAGTAAAGGATGCAATGAGGAATAGAAGTGATTGAAGTTCAATGTTAATTATAGCTGCAATGAGTTAAAGTGTAGATTGGGGGCCTTCGATCATGTAAATTTCTTTTGGCGACCAAAATCATTCACCAAGCTACTTCATTTAGCAATAGGTGTTTGGGGCAACTGGATTCAATAGCCAAATCCAAAGGGCCCCCTAATCTACACTTTTTGCACTACAATGGACATATGTTGTATTTAAACGTTTTAAATATAAATTATTCAAGTCAAAATGATCCTGAGCACAACAGTTGGATTGTAAAAGAATGGTTATTGCTTTAAGTACAAAGTAATTGCCTCTTTAAGTCTAGATTTGGATTCCGTAGAATAATTGTAGGCATATTATAATGGAAAAAGATTGCAGAAAAATATATTCAAAATAAAAATGAATTCTAAAAATGCTTTTTAGAATGCACAATACAATGTTGCCACAGATTAAACTGAGAAACTTATTTTGATGATAAGTGGTTGGCTGTAAGCTGCAATGCCAATGAAAAAGCATCACATGAAAAAATATTGCATATTGTTTTAACTTAAAACTTATTTATTATTACATTGTGTAAATGTTCAAACTTGTATATTACTTTGTTACTGAAAGTAAGATTATTTAAATTGGTAATTTAATTTTAAACATTTATAGAAGTCAATAAAAAAATTAAATCATCACATCTTAAATAATTATTTTTTTTTTTAGTTTTGAATTTTTTATTATTTAAAAGTACATCATAGAGCAAATTTATTAGATAACTATGTGAGCTAAAGCTGTTGTCCAACTTTTTTTGGTAGAATGTAAAACAGTTTATTATTTGAAATGTGTATTAGAATTTGCCCTTTGTAGTTTTTTCTTCATTTCCCTTCATTTAAATCAATTTCAAGATTAGAAAGAAAATGGAATTCATTTTTTGTGATGTTAAGGCCATTCTTTGAGTGATTTTTTTTTGGGGAGGGGGCAATATCTTCAGGGCTAAGTATTTTGTCCTGGTGATAACTATATCAGTTCCGTATCTCGTACAATGTTAAAACGGTGCATGGTGTTTAATAACAAAAAATATATCTGCATACAGACAGTTAATAGCAAGGTAGAGAAATTTTTTCATATATAAAAATGTCTAGAATTGCCAAAACAGCTTCAAATTATGGTAATATATTAATCTGTCAATCAATAAATTGGTGATGATTTTGAAAAATTTACATAAATAATTATAAATTACATTTCATTACTTCAAATTTCAATATTTTATTTTAAAAAAACTGGTTAAATTGTAAATAAACAAAATATGTAACATAATCTTTCTTTGATGGAATTTTCCTGCATCATTGGAAGTAATCCACTAGTTCTCTTTCTCAGAAAGTATGTCGTGAATTTTAATTATTTTTTTGCAAAAATTATGAGAGAAAAATTAGATGACATACATTAACAAAATTAATTTGTTGGTGCCTGCATTCCAGCGAGAGACACAGAACTTTTTTCATTATTAGCTACATATCATAGCATTTAGTAAGGTTTTTAATACATAAATATTCAAATACTTATCAAAATGGGGTCAGAAATATATAATCAAAACAAAAATTTTAAAAGATAAAACTAAGCCAATGTGTACTAACTTATTTTGTATGTGTATGTAATATTCTTTAGTGTTATCTTTCTCCTTGAAATATTATTTCTATATCTGGTACATACCTATTAGCATCTCTGCAGCAAAATTTGCACCACTTTAATTGCCCCATGATATCAAAACAAAGATTTTTACGTATTTTATTTGAAGAAAAAAAAAGGATGATTCTTGTGGCACAATTTTAGTTGTGGTGACGCTAATATGCAAGTAGCATTAATTTTATTTTGTAGTTTTCATTTATTTCATATTTTGCTCCATGATTAAATAAATGTTTGTTTTTCAGTATTGGATCAATGATTACACTTCACCACTAGGCATTGGTGTTTTTCATTCTGGAGTTGAAGTGTATGGTACTGGTAAGTGTTGTGATGTTTTTGAACAGTGTTGTGTATTCCAAAATTTCATAGATTTAGTTTAATACTTAATAATGAAGATGTTTTAATTTTTGGCATAAATATTTTTGTTTTATGTACACATAAGGCTTAACAAATTTATATAAAATATATCATTCATATTGATTTCAATCAAAAATTTTTTAAGTCCTTCAAAGAAATAATTTTCAATTTGTTCCAGTGATGAAAATTTTTGTAACAGTTGTAAAAGAGTATAATATAGACGTAAAAATTTACCATAATTATTATCTAATATTAGCTTATAAAAATCTGTTTGAATTAGATTGTAATTAATTGTAATGTATAGAACTGCCAATTATTTTGTTGCATATAAATAAATTTGAATGGATAATTTCATCGGTTTGATGAAAAATATACTGTTCTTATTTCAGTGCTGTATTGATCAATTCTGAATTTCAGAATATGCTTATGGTGGACATCCTTTCAACTTTTCCGGAATTTTTGAGATTCACCCAAGAGATGCTGCTGATTTAGGGGACCATTTCAGGTTTAGGTATATTTTATTAACTTTTTTTAGTAAAAAATTGACTGTGATGCAAAATTTCTGTCTTTATTATTGAAGAAATAGTAATTAAAACCATTACGTATATTGTGTGAATTTGTAATATGTATTTTTCAGTTCAAATGTGAATTACATTTTCTTGTTTTAAAGGGAAGCTGTGCTTTTAGGTTACACAGATTTTACTGAACCAGAAGTTCGACGTGTGGTCGAAGAATTAGGAAAAGAATTTAAAGGGGATTGCTACCATTTAATGAGCAAAAATTGTAATAATTTTTCTGAGAGCTTCACTAAGGTATAAAACTATATTTTGTTTTTAGGATTCCTTAGTTCTCATTATTTAATTTGTATATGTTGAATATAAATTCTCTCTTTTTCCATGTTACCATATTTACTCAAATCTAAGCCGTACTTTTTTCAATGTCAATGCACCTAAAAATTCTGTGTGGCGTAGAATCGAAGGGAAAAAAATTTGTTGGATGGCGCAATAAGAGCAATTAAAGGTTCATGAATGTATTTAGAAGTTTATAATATTAATAAAATAATTAATTATTCCCATCTTATTAGTTTTCATTTTAGATTTTTTTTAATTTCCTAAAATTGAAATATTGACAAACCATTTTACACTATTTTTCCTTTTTCACAAAAACTTGTTGAGAATTTGGGTTGCAGCTTAAAATTGATGAGTTTAGATTCAAATAAATATGGTATTTGCCTATTTTTACTATACAATCTTGTTTTCTCTTATATACATATTTTAACACAGCCTCTAATTTTTATTTTGTTCCTCATTTAAAATTTTAAGACACATTCTTTTTTATTATTATCTTGTAAACTAGTGAATTATTTCATATTACTTTAGTTCAAAATACTGTGTTGGATTTTACTTCCACAAAATTTTAAATATTAAAGTTTTTCAATAATTTGAATAGTTTTTATTGACTTGAAATGAAATCGTAATTAATTCTATTCAAATAGAGAGACATTGCCACACAACCTCTCCCTTCAAAATCTAGTTTTATTCTGCTTAGTAAAAAATAGTGATAACACTGATCAGCAATAAATTATAAGCGATGAGTTGGCTGGGGCCAGTGTAGACAAAATAAAAAGGAATGTTCTGCTTCACACTCCCCACCTGAACTCTCCAAAGAGTTTACTTCTTAATTCTTCCAGAGAATTCGAAAATACAATAAAATGCTAAGCTAATCACAAAAATACTATAAAAATACAAAATTCTTTTTTCAAAGGGAAATTAATTAACAGTTAAAAATTATGATAATAAATGAGTTTAAATGAAAGGTGTTAAAAATAAATGATAATTAGACTAAATGAAACAGTAAATAAGAAAGAAATAAAAAATTTAAAGTTCTAAAAGTTTTTTTTCAATTTGTAAGAACACAGTCTGTAGTTCAAGGTGGATAAAGATGTTGAACAGTTTGTTTTAACAGTCCACCACTAGTCTTTAGTTCATAACAGCGTGTTTTGTTATGCTCTGGTAGGGTTCTTTCAACTTTACCTAATTTCCAAAGAAGCTTGTTTTCAGTGTTCTTTCAATCAATACAACATCTACCTTTAGTTCAGGAAGTGTTTCTGGGTTTTTCACTGAATGAGCAGTTTGCAAATCTAATAAGTATTGTTTTTTCCATCTATGCCACAGTTGTCTTAGGTGTAACTGTTAGTATTTCTTTCTTTTTAAAAGAGATGAAATTTTTAGAAGCATTTTCTAGGATCTCCGCAAACGTAACAGGATATGTTGGCTGATTTTGCCCAAAGTTTAAAAAATGAGAGTGAGAGGTCTTGGTTCATCATTTTCTTCATACACGTAGCTCAGTGTTGTTAGATTGAGAATAGCTTCTCTTTCAGTAAGTATAGTTGTCATTTCTTCAAAACTTAATAGGGCCTTCCCAAGTATTTTATGCTGGCTTTCTTTGACAGATCTCACCAGACGTTCATAAAATCCTCCCCACCATGGGGATCTCTCGATGTTATTTTTCCAAAAAATCCTTTCTTTGGCGATGAAATCCTGAGGCATGATTTGGGATAAGATTCTGGATAAGTTTTCAATTTCTGTTTTGCTTTTCATGAATGTTTTGTCATTGTCACTGTATATTACTTTGCAACTTCCTCTTCTGGTGAGGAATCTTCGGAAGGCAAGTAGAAACAAGTTAGTAGTCATATTAGACACCAGTTCCAAGTGAAGTTCTCTGGTAACTCCGCAAGTAAATAAAACGATATAGGATTTTTGCAGCTCTCCGAAGATACTGACGTAAAGAAGTCCAACGAAATCCAAACCGCAGACTGAAAAGGATGGCGTTTGATTGATACGATCACTAGGTAATGGTGACGTGAGCTGATCAATGGGTTTCGCTAAATATTTTCTACAAATAAAACAATTTTTTATAATCTTTTTAATTAATTGGTGTCCTTTGGGGATCCAGTAATTTGATCTAACTTGTGCCAATGTACTGGTTGTTCCTCCATGCATTATTTTATTATGCTCTCTGCGTACTATCAGTGTAGTCAACCAAGAATTTTTGGGTAATATCGAAGGATGCTTTTCATCAATGGACAAATTACAAAATTCTAGCCTTCCTCCTAATCTGATGAGTCCATTTTCATCTAAATAAGACATGTAATTATGTAAAGGGGATTCCTTTCCTATTTTATTATCTTTTAAAGATTTAAGTTCTTCAGGGAAGAGTTTTTCTTGTTCAACTTGTATCCAAAATCTTTCAGCTTCTGATAATTCTTCACTTGTTAGGGGACCTTGTAACGCACTGGATTTTTTCAACATCTTAATAAATCGTTTCTGCCACGTGGTAATTCTTAATACTTTTTTTAAGTTGCTGTATTTGGAGATGTCAAATAGACTTTTTTGTTCTTCTATAATACATTCATGCTGAACAATATTGTTAGATTTTCTATATTCTGAATCAGGTGAATTAGGGCTATCTTCGTTCTTAGATTCGAGCCAGAATTCTGGAGGAAGTCTTAGCCATTCTGGACCTTGTAACCAAGAGGTGTCATTTACTGGAAATTTTCACTCCTCTAGATACAATGTTAGCCGGATTTTGAATTCCAGGGCAATGATGCCAATTTGATGGGGAGGTCAATTTCTGAATTTCTTGAATTTGATTTTTGATGAATGGCTTAAATCTTTCAGGTTGCCCTCGAATCCAAAAATATGTTATTTTCGAATCTGTCAAGGAAATCAAGAAATCAAAGAAACAAGGAATATTGAGTTTTAGAGTTTTCAAAATATTGTGCTGCTTAATCTAGCTGATAGCAAAGCACCCATTAATTCCAATCTTGGAGCATCAAAGGTTTCAAAGGAGCTATTCTGTTCTTAGAAGCAACAACGAATGATGTTAGAATTTCTTTATTAGATGATGTCACAAGGAGATAAGCTACTGTTCCATATGCCTTTGTGCTAGCATCAGAAAAAGGGTGAAGTTTGAGTGTTTTAAAATTATTCACTAAAGGGTCAGAAAAATAACAGCGTGTATTGAGAAGTCAGTTAATTGGGGAACTTTTTCACACCAATCAGCCCAAAGGGAAATTATGTCATCAGGAAGACTTTCATCCCACTCTACGCCCAGAAGCCATATTTTCTGCATCGCTTTATCCTGAGAGTAAAAGGTCTCAAAAATCCAATGGAATCAAAGATTCTGTCTAAAACTTGCAAGATAAATCTCTTTGTACCAATTCTTTTAGAGACAAAGTCTATTAACCCTTTAATATCAAAGTATAGGAAATCTTCTCTACTATTCCAAGCTATACCCAAAACTTTGTAGGGCAAATTATCTTTTTAAAAATTTTCAAAATGAGGATTTTCATCCGAAATTACTCCTTTATCTTGCCATGCCTTGTGCAAGAATTTCGAATTAGTTTGTCAATTCTGTAGAGATATACTAGCATCTTCGAAAATTTTAGTCGCTTCTAAAGTAATTGTTTAAGCTTGATTTACAAACGGTTGGCTTCCTATATTATCGTCTACATAAATATTTTCATTCAAAAAGTTAACTGTATCTGTATACTTTTCCAAATATTTCTTCAAATGATGTTTTATAGTTGTGCTCAATAAAAAAGGACTACTACTAATACCGAATAAAACTCTGGTGAACCGATATACAGAAGGAAGCTGAGACTCATCGGAGGGATCATTCAAAAACAAGAATTTTGTTACCTCCCTATCCTCCTCATTTAGCATTATTTGTAAAAATGCTTGCTTCATGTCAGCAGTGAAAGTGATTGCATTTAGTCTAAATCTCAGAAGGATATTAAAAATTTCTGGATAAAGGTTTGGTCCAATATGTTGACAACTATTCAGAAAAGGAGAATTTGCATCGTGTGCCGAAGCATCATAAACAATACGTAGTTGGCTGGAAAGGTGATCTTTTCGAACTACTTCTCTGTGAGGAAGGTAAAAAGTAACGTTGTTTGAGTCACTATCAGAATGTGGGACTAACTCTATAATACCCTGTTTCAAATAATTCTGTAATACCTCTCGATATTCAAGGAACAAATGAGGATTTTTCTGGAATCGCTTTCTAAGCCGCGTAAATCTCTTCTCAGCAATTACCCTATTATCTTTCAATTCACATGATTCTAACTTCCACGGTAACCCTACTTTATACCGTTTAGCTTTTTCATCGTATTTAATAATTGATTCGAAGTTCTTCATTATTTGATTTTCAGAGACATGATATTCATTTTTAGAGTCGATTAAAACTGAGACTTCAAGATCCAAAAATTTCTTTAGTTGATCCAAAATGAAATTTTCCTGAACTATTACACTAAGAGCTAAGCTATGATTGATTTTCGCTGTTTCTCGACCTTGAAGACACCAGCCGAAGATGGTTTCAACCGCAACCAACTTCTTACTCGGATGTTTAATTTTTCTAGTAATTGCATCATAGTAATAGTCTGCTCCAATCAGTATTGTAACGGGCTCTTGATAATTTGGTGAGTATGCGAGGACTAAATTTTCTAATTGAACTGCTTGTGGAATATTGTCTAATTCAGGAGGGGGGATATTTGCCGCTGAAATTTGATCAGGAACCAAAGCCTCTATGTCTAATTTCAAATTTGGCGAATCCTTATTTTTAAGAGTTAATTTAACTACATCATAGTCTTTTTCTATGGGAGTTTTATTCCCGAAAGTATATACTGGCAACTATTCTTTTCTAATGGCAGGGAGTCCTAAACAGTTAAGACAATTTTTTTGTTATAAAGCTTCTCATTGATCCACAATCGCATAACAAACGTGAAAATATTTCTTTGGAATTATGTTAATTTTACGATACATGTTTGCAAGAAAGACATGCCCTTCCCTTCTGATTCAGTATGCTTATTTTCATTAATTAATTTAGATTTGAAACAAATTTTTTCGTTATGTCTACCATTGCAAATTCTGCAAGTCATATTTGATAAACAGTTTTTTATACAATGTTTTGGATGCAGACACAAAAAACATTTTCCCTGATTCTTCAAAATTTCTTTTTTATTTTCAATGCTAATTTTATTACACTTTTCTGCCAGATGATCAAGATTACAAAAAAAGCAATGTTGTAGATCTCTTTCTTTTACCGATTTCATAAATTCACATTTAGATGTGCGACCTTGTATTTTGTTCTGTCTGTTGTTGCAAAATGTTTTGATTATCGCCATACCCGGTTCACATGTACTTAAGAGTTATGAGTAAGAAGATTTTTCCTCTCCACCTGGCCGCTTAGCAGATGGGCAGATTCACAGCATTCGATTTCTATTTTTAAAAATTGCAACAATTCCATTACATCGAATGTACTTTCCCCTTTTTTTCCTAATTGTTTTCTGTTAAAATCTAAAACCAGATCTTCTGGTTGTAATTTAAGATTAATTGGCTGCAGTAAATGACCGTACATTCTAGATGTTACATTAAGTGATTCTAAACTTCTAATTTGTATTTTACAAATATCGTATAACTTCCTTAATCCAATAATGTTATTTGAATCCTTTACAGGATAAAGATTCAAAAATTTTGACATATGCACGTTAACTACAATTTCTTCTCTTCCAATTCTTTCCTTTAATAATATTAAAGCATTGTCATAATTATCATCAGATAAAGTGAAACCATTTACTACATTACCGGCAACTCCTCCTAGTAATGACTTTAAATACGAAAATTTATCTACTTTTGTTAATGTTTCATTTTTGTCTATGGAGTTTTGGAATTTATTCCAGAATTCTAACCATAAACATGGACCATCGAAATATTTATCGATTTGTAATTTGGATAGATGAACAGAATTAACATTTCTGTTAGAATTTACAGAAGATCCATTAATGGAATTGTTAAGCGAATCATATTGAACATTCATCGTTGTTTGCAACGATACACTAGGATCATTTTTGGATAGATTCTTAATTTGAATTTTAGAACACAACATAGAAATTTTTTCGTTATACCTGAATGCAGATTGTATTTCTGCATCAAATTCTTCTTCTACTTAAATAATATTTTGGATTTTGTTATCTAGTTCTCTTAATTCTTTTAAATTTTTTCATTTAAATAATCAAAATGTTCATGTAAAGTATCAACAGATTGAGAATCAAGTTCGTTTTTTAATTTATTCATAATTTTAGTTACTGCTGTACAAATGACAGCTCTAGTTTTCTTCAATTTCTTTTTACCATCCATTTTTTATAAAATATAGTTACTAGATATAACAATATCAATGTTCTATTCAGATTGTAAAAGGTATTTCTTACCTTTCAGCTGGCTTCAGGCTTTTAAAACCGTTATTCCAATGCACAAAAGAATGTTCTACGATTTCATATTGTTCGATAAATTTCAAGAATAAATTTTTCAATTTTTATAAATCTATAAACAATCCATTGGTGGCCGATGCATCATGAAATGAAATCGTAATCAATTCTATTCAAATAGAGATAGACATTGCTACACAACCTCTTCCTTCAAAATCTAGTTTTATTCTGCTTAATAAAAAATAGTGATTACACTGATCAGCAATAAATTATAAGCGATGAGCTGGCTCCCGCCAATGTAGGCAAAATAAAAAGGAATGTTCTGTTTCAGACTTGAATATTTGAAAGAATTGAGTTTTAAATATAATTTAAAGGCTGTCGGCAATTCAAACTAACTGTTGCATTAAATGTTAGTAAACAGCATGTTATTGTGATGATATTAAACAAATAATGATTTATGGAAGACTAATAGTGTGGTAAAGTATAAATTAGTTTTTCATTTTGGAAACAATTTTAAAAGTGTTGAAGAAACTTTTTAAGTTATTCAAACTATGACACTTTTATATAAAGAAAATTTGTATATTTTATTGATTAAGGATGTTTAAAAAAACTTATTAATTTGAGTATAACTGCTGGCAATTTTCAAAAGTAAAAAAAATCATATTAACTAAAACTTGTAGGTGAACTTGTGATTTGTTCACCTCTACTTTGTCCAATTTGAATTTGTAGTTGTGCTAACCATTCCTTCCTGTACTTTTTTGCTAGTGTATGCTATATAGTACTCTATCCATAGTAGAAGCTGTATCATATAGTGGTCCTTAATTTTACTCTTTGTGAATGGTAGTAGGGCCATAGTAGTTGAGTAACTTATGAACTCATGGTTGTTGTTGAATTATGGGCTTTAGTCCTGGAGCTATACTGAAGATCTACCTTATACTGGGGCTGATGCATATGAAATCTGTCTTGGCTCAAAGCCCTCATATTGGCATGGTGCATAAATTTGAAAAGTGAGAAGCCAACTTTGTGTGGTCCTTGTCACTTGACCTGGGCTAAAAATATGAAGTTGGCTGTTAATATTGTTATGATGCTTTAGAAAGCAATTGTAACAAAAAAATCAAAACAAAACACAGTACCTTCATTTTAGTAATAGTATCATTACAAAAAAACACATCACCACATAAACATTCCTTGATTGTTGCTTTGTTGAAAAGTAAACACTATCAAGAATGATAAAAATTCATGCAACATTATCTTGTATTTTGATTTTATTTATTATTTTTTTTAAGTTTTAATTTGAAAAATTTAGATTTTTATTATTTGAAAGCATATTGCTTGAGGTTTCTTGTATTTGAAACAATTGTCATTTGTGTACAACTTTGCTTTTCAATACAATTGAAAATAAACAAAATTATTTGTAAGATTGGGTTTTTTAAATAAACGATTACTTAAAATAATAAGGGAATTACAAACTATTTGCTTAAAATTATTTAAATGAAGAATAAAATAGAATTCAATTTCTTTCCCAAATGGATACAAATGCTAATTAAGGAAACTAGTATAGATGATTATGCTTACAATACATATTAACCAGTTATACTGTTATGACCTACATTGACGAACATTAGTGTGTGTGGGGAATCCACCTCTGTAACATTGCAGGTGTGTATTTTTGGTTATTATTTTTTATCCTGGCACATGTAAAATTATAGTGTAAGTGCTGGGACAATGCGCAAGCAAAGAAAATGTTGAGTGTATAATGTGTGCACCAGTAACACACAAGAGGTGGGGTCCGCGGGTCCTAATCCCCCATAGCCTTTGATTTCTTTTCGATTGATTATAATCTTATGTATATAGTACATAAAATTTAATTAAGTATTTGTTTTTAATAATTAATTTTATAAATTAATGCTAATTATTTATTAATTAATTTTTTACTGGTTTTTGTTCCCGAAAAGCAACACAATCAAAAGAATGTTGGGTAGTGTATTAGAGCACAATACAAGAATGGTGGACTTTCCATCCTGGAACCCCCCCCCTGAAAAATTCCTGTGTGCTAGTGCTGTTCACCATTAGTCAAGAACATGATACATTGTAAACATTTATTTAGAAAAAAGTTACTTACCACCTTCAAGTTTTTGTTACTTTTATATTATTTTAAAAAAGGAGTTTTAATAAATTAGCAAGTAATTATGCGAATGTGTCAGAGAATGGCTGTGGTGGAAATTATCTTCAGATAGTGAAATTAACAGAGTTCATCATCCAATGCAGAAAAAATTTATCTGAGTGCAGCAAGTTGATATGCTATGAATACAATCAACCTCCAAAACATCCTGCCAGATTTGATTGATGTAAATAAAAACCTTGGTGTTTAGGGGCTGATGAACCTTAAACTGTCTTGGCTTAAATTTTGTTTTAGTTTGTAGAGTGGGATGCCCACTTAGGTGTTGTCCTTGGCATTTAATTAAAGTTGAAAATTTAGAGGTCTGTCACCAATAGCCCTTAGCTTTACTCCACAGGGCAATATTATGAAATTTTTACTGTTTTTAGACCACAATTATTCCAAAATTTATGTGTGGGAAACAAGCAAGCAATAAAAAAAAGGCTTTTAATTATTTCCCAATGGGTACAATGTTTTTTGCATATATTGCAGAAAAGTTGGCTGTTAATTAACTGATTTAATTTCATTTTTGTTTAAAAAGATGTTTTATAGAATTATATTTATTTTTTCGATAAAGTAACCAGAAACATTATAATTTAAATCTTGTTTTTTCTATGTTTTTTTCATGGTTTTCATTTAAAAATATTGTTTTTTATAAAGCTTCTTATAAAGTAAGAGAACATTGCATTGTGTGTGATTAGTTTTTACCCATTTCAGGCTTTTGAATAGGAATCTTAAGTGGTTAATAACTATAACAAAAATCAGTGAAATATTAAAAAATAAATTACTTTGTAATAGGGCTTTTTTTTTTGTCTTATTTAAAAAAAATTCTCAGTTGTATTATGGAAACCTATATTAATGACTTGAACACAGAGGGGAAAATGTTTATTTTATTTGTCAGTTATCATTTTTGATCATAAAAGTATGTGTCTGTAACAATATGTAGTGAAATATATGATAAGCTTTTAAAGAAATCAAGATTTGTTTTGTTAAGAACTATCAGTATTATTTTAGGTTGACAAAAATAAATTTTTTATATGTATGATTTTATAAACATTTCTTATACACATTGTTTATTAAAATTGTCTTAATTTTTCTTTTATATCATAAAAGGAAAAATAGTTTTCAAATTCAGATCAAAATGATATGGCAGCAAATATATTTTTTAATACCAACAGCATCACATAATGAGTTCAGTAAATAGTTTTTGGTCATGTCACTGAGTGTGATGATTAAGTGTTGAAAACTTTCTAAGGTGTCTTTAGTGAACACTTTTCTTACAGATATTGTGTGGCTCAGAGATCCCCTCCTGGGTGAACCGCCTGGCCTACTTCAGCTCTTGCATTCCTTTCCTGCAACAGTGCTTACCACGTGAATGGCTAACACCAATTGCATTGCAGGCCTCTATTCGTGGCAGTTTTGATTCGTCACCCGCCTCTGGTCCTCAGCGCAAATCCAGCCTCTAAGGACACCTTACATGGATCAAAGAGAGCCTTTCTCTTCCTGCAATTCTAGCCTCAGAGAGAATTTATTCTCAAACTGTCCCTAATTTCCTTTTCTGTCCCCCAACATCTGTAGTCCTGAAATATCTCATTCTCAACTCTCTTCTCTGTCCAGCCTCTAAGGAATCTGTGATTTTATGTGTTCATTGCATTGTCATTCAGATGCATTTTCACATGAGAAAATGGATTATTTTTAATTTATTTTGTTTTTGTTTTGTTTTTTCATTTCTGAGAGAAAGTATTTTATTCATTATTCAGAATTATTTGTAATATAGTTTTAGCAAAATATAAATTCTTTTTTTATATATTGTCTAGAAAATAGTTTCATTTCCCATAATTTTCTTGTTCACATACATCTATTTTAATCTGGAGACATGCTTATAGAAACTTAATGTACATGACAGTATATTTGTGAGAACTGATTAGTAACTTTCTTTTATGTATATTTTCTATTTAAATTGAGATGACATACTCTGTATTAAAAGTTACTCCATGTTAGTTTCACAATATTAGGAACTTTATTCCACTAGACTTGAGTGATAAATACACAGTAATACCTTGACGCTACCTCCACTTATGTAAACCCGGAGTAACACAATTTTCAACTCTCGTCAGTTCATCTTTTGTTTGAGCACTGCACAACTCTATTACTTACTTCCCACTTCCTGTTTAGTTAATGTATATGTTCGAATGTATCGCATGGAACCAACATGTACAGTCAAGATGTGACAATTGATGAACTCATGAGCATGAACAAGAATAAGATGTTGAAGAATTTAAGTCTTTAAACCCAGTTCAATCAGAAAATTAAATAATTTATAAGAATCAGTTTAAATGAAAAAGGATTACATATTTTAGAAAATATGGACTCCAACAATTAGCATATTTTTTTCAGCAAAACAAGGAATAAAAAAGTTACTAGCATGCTATAAAGAAATTTTGTCAGATTGAAAATTAGATTTTTTTATCTAATTTTAGATTTTTGTTAGATTTTGCGAATTTGTATTTGTGTTATCTAAAAGATTTTACTAAACATTTCCTTTTTAAATTATTTTCTTTCATCTCTGGTCCCAGATAAAATAATTTGTGTATTTATAGGCAAAATTATACCCCGACTTGCATGGTTATCAATCAGTCCAACCTATTGCATAAGTTTGGGGTATTACTGTCATTTTATTTCTATGTTGGAAATATACACTGGTCTGCAAAACTTAAGCAACAATGTAAAAATTTAGCAGATAGCCATGAAATTGCAGAAAAGGAGGTCTGGAGATCAGTAGAGGGAACACGTAAGTCAGTAGAAACGTCATGCGTATGCAAATATCAGGAACAAAACGTCAGAAGCGATGTGAGCGTACGCAAAACACGTGATGTCGGCGCGCGCTGCTCAACAGTAGAATGAAATGAAGGACGGAGACGCAATTCACCATATTCTCTGCAAGTGTCAGTGAATCAGTTCGTGAAATATGGCTAGAAGAAATCACCTGGACGACTTCACACGTGGAAGAATGATCGGAAAGCTGGAGGAGGGGCGTACTGTCACCAGTGTAGCTGCAGAGTTCGGAATCACCAAAAGTGTCGTTTCGCGCGCTTGGAAAGCGTTCCAAACCACAGGTACAGCTGTTAGAAAGGTTGGTGTGGCCGCCCGAGGACGACAACTGCAGGGGATGACCGATATATCATCCTGCAGGCGAAAAAAAGATCGACAGAAGTCAGCAAGCGCCATTGTTCAGAAACTCTGTACAGCAACAGGTCGACAAGTGTAGCGGTTTACTGTGGCCAGACGCCTTCACAAAGGGGCCTGTTCGCCCGCCGTCCTGAACGCTGCCTCCCGTTGAAAGATGGCCACGAAGCCACCGTTTACAGTGGGCCAGAGAGCACAAAAACTGGACAACTGATCAATGGAGTCGTGTCCTCTTTACGGATGAGAGTCGGTTCAGTACCAGAAGCGATTCTCAACGCGTTTTGATTTGGAGAGAGATCGGGACCCGGTTTTATCCACTAACATCAAGGAAAGAAAATCGTTACGGTGGTCCTGGGTTCTTGTCTGGGTTGGTATTATGCTGAACGGCGGAACTGAGCTTCCCATTTTCGGCAGAGGTCTGTAACGGGGATCGCTATTGTGAGGAGGTACTTCTTCCCCATGTCATCTTTTCCGAGGTGCCATTGGCCCAGACTTCATTTTTATGGATGACAATGCATGGCCACAGCGCACTCTTGCTGTTGAGGAGCTGCTGGAAAGTGAAGATATCACTCGAATGGATTGGCCAGCGTGCTTCCCCGGATTTAAATCCCATCGAACATGTGTGGGATGCTTTGGGGAGACGTATTGCACACGCTTTACATCATCTGGAGAACAACCAACAACTCAAGCAGATGTTGATTGAGGAATGGGCACTCTACCTCAAGAAATGTTGCACCAGCTGGTTCTGAGTATGCGGAGACGGTGCAAAGCAACCATTGTAGTAAGGAGGGCATATACCATATTAAGGAACATCTGCTTGTTGTTCTTCCTGTTGGATAGACAATCATGAGTCACGATACTATGCGTTGAATAAAGCTTGTTTGATTCCATACCGTATGCGTTTTATTCCTTTTTCAGCGCCGATGCTTTCGTCATCCTTTACGTACATAATACTCTCCCTCATTTCAGAATTTCATGTCTCTCAGATGATTTTTCGTGAAGTTATGGCAATAAACCCACCTGTTTCTTAAGTTTTGCACACCAGTGTATATATAAATCTTTTAAAATTATCTCTTGGAAATATTTCTTCCTCCTACATTTTTCCCTTTGGTGATGCTTTTGTTAATTATTAATTTTTATTTTGTTTAATATCTTGTAATTAAAATTTAATAGATGAATTTGAGTAATATTCCAGTAACTTTAATGTTCATTTTTATTATTGAACTGAAATATTAAATTTATAGATATTTTTTGTTACTCGAGAAAAAAGATGATTTTCATCAGAATTTTCATGAATTATTGGGAAATTTTTAATTGTATTAGTTATCTCAGGAATAAAAATTTTATGATAAGCTTTTTTTGCTGGTTACATTAAAATTATTGGGTACTTTGGTGATTAGAACGTCATTAAAAGAAATTTATGACATAGATTTTCAGGAATTTTTGTAAAATATAAATATTATTTTAATTTTGTTTTAGTTCTGTAAAAAAACATGGGTGAAGATCAGACATTATTGGATTAAAAGTTACAGTAGGGAAAACTGACTAATTTAATTACATCTTTTATGATATGTTGTTTCTAGCCTCTTTAAGTGATGTTACAGTAAGTTTGTAAGACTGTGTTCCAAAAGATGCAAAAGGACTAGATCTTGAAAATGCAGTTGTTAGGATTTATATATTGTATGGAATACTTTTTTAAAAATTCATCTCAGGGAAGTCTAATGTGTCTGCTTCTAAATTATTAAAGAAGACTGTAACTATGTGAACACTGGGGGAGACCTTTTTATCCCATTCAGATTGTTGCAATCTTGACTGTCTTAAAGGATCGAACTGTGGAAATATACATTGAGAGAATTTCAAATTCAGGTCATGTTGAATTTCACCTTTGTTAACAAACCTTCTCTCTTTTCACTCTGTGCTCCAACAAGAAAAATTTCATCATTTATTATAGAAGACAAAATATTTGAAGAAACAAAGAATTTTTTGCTTGAGATTTGATTTTGCTTAGCAAATCCGAGATAACAGGGCTCATCATTTTCATGTGGAGTGTTATTAAAAATGGTTAATTCAAATGCTAAAATCATTAAACAGTTTTTACTTTTTTTATTAGTAACTGTTAACACAATCTAATTCTAAAATTTAAATTTTTCAATTCTAACCTTTTTTTATCAGTTAGGGAAAAAAACAAAAAATCTTAATAATTTAATTTTTGACAAATGAAAAGCTTAAATTCCTTTTTTTTATTTCCAAAATTTCCTACCACAGTGAAATAGAAAATAAATGAGAAGCAGGTGAATCGGTAAAAATGGTCTGGTCACAGTGGGTCATGACATTTGTTGTTCTTCGCCTGTAACAAGACTTTTTTTACAATTCCATGGTTGAGTGAGTATATGGGTTTATTGCACAAGAGCCAATTCTGGCTAAATTGCTTGACAAAATATCTAAAATTGCTGACAAGAACACAGTTTTAGTCATCGATTTCATTGTTACCTGTTTAACAATGTTGTATTTTTTCTTGTTTTTCACGCCAATGTGTTATGAATTGTTTGAGCTAATAATCTGCCTTAAAACCTAAATAGATTTAGAACTAACGCTCTGATTCGCTTGTGATTTTGAACTTATTGTATTTTAGGCCATCTTTCGCCTAATTTTATTAAAGATACTTCAAAAGAAGCTATCTTGCTTAGCGATTGAGCGTGCATGGGCAGTTTTATGGCTAAGAGCCAATTTTGACTATACTCTGCACCAAACACTTAAAATATTAAAACTCTAAAATTACATTTAAAAATATTTGCATATATATTTTGTATATAAGCATGAGTGCATGCATAAATATAAAAGTTCTGATAAAAACTATTTAACATTGTAACTCACATTAAATGTTAAAATCCAATTTTTAAAAGGAAAACAAATAGGTTTTGATAAGGGGATTTTCCGAGTGAAATTAGATAAGGTTAAAACAGATGATTTGAAAAATTTGGCTATGATGATTAAAAACGTGATAATCTGTGACGAATAGTGTATGAGATTTTGCATGAAGGATATTCTTGAGCATCTTCCAACAAATGCATGTGAGTGTGACCAACGCTAAGGTGACATCAATTTGACATCGCACTTGCATCACAGGCCATGCTCCTATGACAAGTTTCACAGAGTGCCGTTTGTTATCCATGATTCCTGCCAGGCTATTGAAATATGATGCAGGAGGACGCGCTTCATGTTCGACACCGGAACTGCTAACGACTAATGGATCATTGCCGACTGTTTGTTCGTTGCCCATGTACCTCACTCAGCGAATACCCTTTTATTGCCTTTGTAAAGTCCACGAGCGTATTATCAGTGCGATAATATTTTATTTTTGTCCAATGACCTCCCTTCACCATTTTGGAGTAGTTACCGTATGTTTCGCTTTACTATCCACAAACTCTCGTGGCTTGAAATCGCTGTAAGAAAGGCTTTCTTTCGACGACAACATCTAATGTCAGTATTTTTTTTTATATTAAAACTACTATACGATCTGGAGACATGGTAACCTTTAGGACCTATATAACATGAATTTATTTGTTTTTCTCCAAAACTTTTTTGGATCATCGCACTTTCCGGGTGCACCTTTGCTCATTCTATCCGTCTACTTTCACCCAAGTTGTTCCTCAGGGTTGTGTTTTGAGTGTTCTGCTCTATTCATATAAAATTGGATGGAATCACTCATTACATCAATCACATAGCATTCAATGTGCTCTTTGTATGTAAATGACATACAAATATCTTATTCATCATTCCTTGACACTTGCTGAGCGTCAGCTGGAAATAACAATACATCAAATGAATCGATGTGCCCAACGAAATAGTTTTATGTTTCTCCCCCGAGAAAACAAGTTTTCTTTAGCCGTAAAAGGGGATTTTTTCCAGATCCCGAACTCTGGCTGTGGAGGAATCTCCCATTCATATTGCTCAGCTCGGTGTGATTTTTGACAAGAAGCTACTTTTTCACACTCGTATACAAAATCTTACAGGCAGATGTTGCAAAGCTTTCAGTAGTTTAGAGGTACTCTCAAGCACTCGTTGGAAAAATCTCTGCTGCAGATCGAAAGTAGGCCCCTTGCGCTTTCACACACTCATCCCCAAGCTCCCTCCACTGCTGAAAACATTTCTGGGGGGCTTTTTTTGTAATGGTGTTCAACTCCACGGTCGCCTTCTGCCTTATTTCATCTCTACTCTCAAAACGGGATCCTTTCAATGGCATTTTCATTTTCGAGAACACCCAAAAGTCGCAAGAAGCCAGGTTCAGCATCGATAGTGTCAAATAGGTCCTGCGCATCTGCTGGACGGGTTTTCGTTCCATAGGAGGAATGAGTTTTATAGCGGGAAATTTTCTAAAATACGCCAAAATTTTGAAAATTAAAAACATAGATATATTATAAAGGCGCATATATATTATTAAGTTCTGAAAAAAACTTTTTTTAAAAAATCATAAAAACAACTCAAATTAAACATAAAAGATCCAATTTTAAGGATGACAGAAAAAGATTTTTGTGGGGGGTTAACCAGAAAAGGTTAAACAGATGAGGGGAAAAAGTATATTAAAAAGGGGACAATCTGCAAAAGGGGACAACACTGGGGAGACCGTAAAAGAAAATTTAGGAGCATCTTCTAACAACAAATGCCTGTGCATAAAACAATTATGACCAATGCGAAAGCGAATCAATTTGACATCGGCTCTTCGCATTCGCCTAGCTCGAATGACATGTTTCTCAGAGAGCAGTTTGTTATTCAGTTGCAGACTCCATGATTCCTGCCAGGTTGTTGCAATACGATGCAGTCTGACACGCTTCATGTCCGAAAGTGAAACTGCTAACCCCAGATGGATCGTCACCAATCTGTCCGCTCTCTCGTTGCCAAGAATACCAACATGGTTTGGTAACCAGCAAATTCTACGTCAAAACCTTTGTCATATAGTCTACTCGTAAGGTCGATTATATTACACACACTATAGAATGACGCCAATCGCTGTAATTTTTTAACGCCCGAAATCATTTTAGTATAGACGCAATATTTAGGGGGTGATTCAATTAATTCAGTGCACGATGAATGGCGATATATTATTTTCAATGACAAACCCACAGCCAACATAATCTGCTCATTTAGAACCATCTTTGTAAATGGGAATAACCACTATACTGCTGGTGTCGATGAGTTAAAAAAGCGATTGGGGGGGCAGGGGGATTCCATGTTACAAAAGTTTACGATGGAAAAGGGTTTTCGGAAAAGTGAAAACGTTTTTTTCAAAACGCAGGGAGGCGAGTTGGGTACAAGCTTCATCAATTCAAAAATACCATTTGAGGCGGGAATCGTAAAGTCTCTTCATTGGTCGTCGGGTTTCCCATTTTTCAGGGGGATGAAAGGTACAACAATATTTTAAAAAAGGGGGGAAAGAGCCACTTCTTCCGTCCAGGCAGGGAAGCGGGTTGAATCAATGGATTCGCACTGGGTGTGCAAAACCCCCCAGAGAAATTTTCATGGATCCGTATACGACACTTCCGTAATCTATGTGGGATAGTACGATTGATTCATAAAGTCATAGTAATGATGCTCGATCCGCAGCCCTAGAGGTATCAGACTATTTTCAAGACGTTGAGAGATTTCACACTTTTCTGCAAATGTAAAATATGCGGATGGAAAGTGGTCAAATATTATTCCGAGGAATCGTACGTCGGGAACTGTGGAAAGTGTATCACGGATGCGAATTTCAGGTTCTTGATGTAGATCCCGTTATTGGCGGAAAAGTACTCTGCAACTATTTTGCAGAAATGCTGTGACAGCTCATGTCTCACCATTTAACCAGATTTAAACCTGCAATTTCAGCTAAATCACGCTTATGTCTGAGGCTGATTCACAACTGATTTTTAGATCGTCCACGTCTAATGAAGCCTGTATAGAGGATTGTGGTGATGATAAAATGGGTGAAAGGTGACATATAAAAAGGGCGGCACTCAAAATACTCCCCTGAGGTACTTGAGTAAAAAAGTCAGAGAATGCCACCCAAGCGAGCTATAAAAGTGCTACAGTTAAAAAAATTAGAATAAAAGTAGGCTTAACCCATTCCTAACTCATTAAACCCATAATTAAAAAAGTGCGAATCCCATAGCGCCAAGTACAATCACCAAGATCGATCGATGAAAGAACGACGTACTCGATGTCAAAGAAAGTAGATACAAGATGATTTCTTCGGACAAAAGAGTTTCCGGTTTTCCTTTCCAGAAATATGATATTATCGCAAGCGGATCTTGATTTATTAAAGCCACTGGAACAAAAAAATGGCTCGGTTCTTTTAAAGCTGATGTACGAGACAGGCTTTGACCATATGTTCAAGTGTCTTACACAGGCAGCTCTTGAGGTCTATCGATTGATAGCTGTGAGGTATTTTTTGATTTTTTTCAGGTTTTAGAATGGGTATCACTACGGCTTCTTGCCAATAATTAGGACACACCTGCTCTCTTCATATTCGATTGAGTAGACAAAGGAGATTTAATAGTGAATCCTCGTTCAAGTGGTGAAGCAATTCATTGGATATTCCATTAGAACATAGACTAGTATTGTGAACCTATTACAAGGCCTTCTGCAATTCCCACAGGTCAAAGTAATTGTTATATGATAGAAATGGTCGGCACATGAAGTTGATATGTGTCCACTCTGGAGGATTCTTTGTCGCTAGAAAAGTAGCGCTGTAAGAATCCGAGTAGAACACACTAGCAAAAATGTTTGCCCAATCAAGTTGGCCATATTAATAGGTTAATAATAAAGAGTAGTCGAAGTTTTCAACATCGGTATAGTAAAGTCCCAATAGAGGCCATTCGCTGCCTTTACCTTTCTTCATAACTGTTGACTTGTTGTAGACGATGTGATTGAAGACACATACTGGATCCAAGATTATCTCAGACTACAGCGTCGTATTCTCCCCGACTCCAAAAGTTAACTTCTGGGAAGAGTGTTCAAAAAAGCGTAAAGAAATGTTTGTGTGAAGCAGCGGCAAAGAAAAACTCACCATTCTCCGGACAGTCGTCGAACCAAACGGCTCCCACCCCTACCTCAAAAGCACTGAGCCTTACTCTAGCACTTCCAAACACCTCAATAAGCCAACCCTCACCTTATAAAGCTAAACAATTCACATCTTCTCCATCCCAGCTTTAACCTTTCCTGGATACCCACAGGAAACTTCAAGATATGTTTGATGCCATCACGAAGTTTTTCGAAATATCTAAATCCTCCAAGACCCGAGGAGAGAAATTCCAGAATCTCTTCACTTCACCATGCTGTAATGCTCCCGCCCCGAGGAAGCCTCTTTAAGATTGTCTCGTGGAGTGAAGATTCCATCATCCAAAAAATTTCTGACTTTATAAATACTCCTGACCCTGACATAATAGTTCAACCAGAAAGTGGTCTCCAGCCTTGTCATATCCTAAGCCTTCGAAATTATACCACCACAGACTACTAACTCGCTCACCATGGAGAAGGATCAGCAATTTTAATAAAAAAGAAGTTTGCCATAGCCTTGGCATCCACACCCAGTGTTGAAAATACTGTAATAAATATCAAAGAATCCAGCATCATCTTCATTTGTTCCTTCTACATGCCTCCTAATTCTCCAGCCCCATCCCTTACACCAGATCTTAAATTTTCCGGAACCATCTTCAATGCCTCATTGCAGACGACCTCGATGCTAAGCATAGCTCGTAGAATCCCATCTTTCGGGGTAATATAACTGTAATCGCCCTGTTCAGAGTTGCACGCAACTATGAATTTATTACAGCTCCCTCGGAAGCCACCTGGATCCCTCTCCATCACATCGGCCATGGAACTGTCATTGACGTTGGCATCTGTAGTGTCTAGTCAACACTTATTCAAAGTTATTTAATAACGATAACCCGGTTGAATTCCTCCTTATGCCGAACTCCATCTGTTAAGTTAAAATATTAAAGGCAAACCAGTTGAATCTAAATAAAACTTTCAACTTTTAGATACCCTTGCATTTGCCCTATGTATTAGAACTGTCTATAAGATTAAAATAATCACACACTTAACACCTGCCAAAAGAACAGAACAGATATTTTATTGTAAAACAACAAAATGTATACGGAAAGAGGAAAACATGTCATCGCCACTAAAGCAACACTAGACAGCTGTGCAACAACTGTCTCACTGTTGCCCTCACCAACTGGACGCATTTTCAAAATACCCTCTCTATCACAGTCCCTGCTAACCCCAGGAATCGACAACGCAGTGGGCAATTTCACTCATTTAGTTCACGATTCCATCAACCAAAGTAGTAAAATAAGATTCGTCATGCAAAAGCCTCACTCATTCCACATCTCATCCAGCAAAAAATTAAAGAAAAAAGCCGGCTAAGGAACTTGCAAACCACACGCTGTCACCCCCCAATTAAATGTTGTTAACAAATTCCAACGAGAAATGAAATCAAAAGCAACCTCATTTGAAACAAGGAACATATACATGTAACCAACCTTTGGAAAAAATCAAATTATCTATCCACCCTTGCTCGTCTGTAGATGCCTAGGAGATGACGGATATCTTTGATGACACCCTCGGAGAATCATTCAAGGGTAATAGGACACCATATGATGAATTCCACATCACAACAGTGAACAGAGTGGTTCATTCCTATCTCTAATGCATGTTGAACACAACTCCAAATCTCACGTAACTAAGGGAAGTCTGTGACATTATCCTGTACCTCAATAATAGGAAAGTACCAGTTGACGACCAAATAAAATCATCCCACTCGAAACATCTCCATCAGGAAACGGGTGGAAGATTCAATGATAAAAAACTTTTTGTCCTTAGCCAACGAAGTTCAAAACGATTCACTCCAGTCTAAGTGTAATATGACTTGCGGCACAGAAACTTAGTACTAAACTCTTTGATTCTCTTGGGATAGGTGATAGGGCTTTTT